>JAUCBJ010002774.1:0-66358 GCA_032718475.1 Nemertoderma westbladi | reverse complement strand
ACTGGAAGTAAAAGAAACAACTGGTACAAATAACTGGAAGTATAAGGAACAACTGGTACAAATAACTGGAAGTATAAGGAAAAATTGGTACAAATAACTGGAAGTAAAAGGAACAACTGGTACAAATAACTGGAAGTATAAGGAACAACTGGTACAAATAACTGGAAGTATAAGGAACAACTGGTAAAAATAACTGGAAGTAAAAGGAACAACTGGTACAAATAACTGGAAGTATAAGGAACAACTGGTACAAATAACTGAAAGTAAAAGGAACAACTGGTACAAATAACTGGAAGTATAAGGAACAACTGGTACAAATAACTGGAAGTATAAGGAACAAGTGGTACAAATAACTGGAAGTAAAAGGAACAACTGGTACAAATAACTGGAAGTATAAGGAACAACTGGTACAAATAACTGGAAGTATAAGGAACAACTGGTACAAATAACTGGAAGTATAAGGAACAACTGGTACAAAAAACTGGAAGTATAAGGAACAACTGGTACAAATAACTGGAAGTAAAAGAAACAACTGGTACAAATAACTGGAAGTAAAAGAAACAACTGGTACAAATAACTGGAAGTAAAAGAAACAACTGGTACAAATAACTGGAAGTAAAAGAAACAACTGGTACAAATAACTGGAAGTAAAAGAAACAACTGGTACAAATAACTGGAAGTAAAAGAAACAACTGGTACAAATAACTGGAAGTAAAAGAAACAACTGGTACAAATAACTGGAAGTATAAGGAACAACTGGTACAAATAACTGGAAGTAAAAGAAACAACTGGTACAAATAACTGGAAGTAAAAGAAACAACTGGTACAAATAACTGGAAGTAAAAGAAACAACTGGTACAAATAACTGGAAGTAAAAGAAACAAGTGGTACAAATAACTGGAAGTAAAAGAAACAACTGGTACAAATAACTGGAAGTATAAGGAACAACTGGTACAAATAACTGGAAGTAAAAGGAACAACTGGTACAAATAACTGGAAGTATAAGGAACAACTGGTACAAATAACTGGAAGTATAAGGAACAATTGGTACAAAAAACTGGAAGTATAAGGAACAACTGGTACAAATAACTGGAAGTAAAAGAAACAACTGGTACAAATAACTGGAAGTATAAGGAACAACTGGTACAAATAACTGGAAGTATAAGGAACAACTGGACTTACTGATTTCCGAATTCCGATGCGATAAATAAGAAACCAGTTTTAAGTACAGACATGGAAGTAGCAACCGGTACCGTGTCGAAGTATTTCATCTTAATCTCAGTGACCATGTCTTCATCAACCTCCATAGTAATTTTGAATATATCACCTGAAATATTTCGGTTTACAAATATTTATGACGTTTTTAACTCCGGCTATTGCATTGCTCAATGCTCAAGAAAAATTATGATATTACATTAAATTATTATTAATATTTATGATGATATAAGTTTGATAGGAGTTAAACTACAGAAAACCAATATCTATCTGTTTTGTTGTACTTCGCGCAAACATCTTTCTAATAGATAGATAGATTTATTTATACATTATGTAAAAACAATAACAAATACACCAAACAATGTACCGGTATAAAGGTATTGTCCAACATAACATATAGGATTACCCCTAAAGCTTTGCAGCTTATTTCCAAGGGGGTCCTTTATGTTACTTGGTTACAAATACAATATTAAACTACGCTAACCTAAAATAATATAAAACGTAATTACACTATGTACATGTACAACTTTACCGAGAGCGTGACAATGCCCGACTCAACGATAAAGATATAATGTACAGAACAATTTATTATAAAACGTAATTACAGTATAAATAGTAAATAATTAATAAACTAATAACTTACTGTAGGACTATTGTACCTATTTTTACATTGCACACGGAGATGAGATTTAACTGCAGATTTAAAAGAATGTTGATTATTTAGGTTTTTAATTTCATTAGGCAGAGCGTTCAAATTTTTTATGCCGTTAAAAAAGAAAGTATCAGATTCAAAGGATTTACAATTCGGGAGGTAGAAGTTTGAAGCACTAGCTCTGGTACTGTGGGGCGAGCCACGAAGTGAGTGAGCCTTAGCGTAGTGGTACCATTAATCAACCTGTCGTTCTGTCGTTCTGTCGTTCTGTCGTGTTCAATTTTAAACGTTAATAACTCGGCCAATCTTTGATGAAATCTATCCAAACTTGGTACACATGTTGTTTGGCAAAAGTTTAGAAATTTTCCAAGTAGAATTTCCGTGTGGCCTTCGAGAAGCTAAGATAATAGCAGTTAATTAGTTAATTAAGTTGATTGCGGTGAAAACGCCATTTTCAACCTGCCTTTTAAAGGAAATTAATTGTTTTACAGTATAAGATTTAAATAATTATACTTAAAAATTATACAGATATAATCCCCATACGCCATTCTATTATAGTTTTTAATTAGTTTAAGTGATTTGCTTTAATAAATGTGTCTTTAATTGATCTAAACGTAATTAAACCGCACAATTATTGAGTACAAATTTAATCCTTCCCATTATTGGTCAAGTCTCTGCTGGTGTGGAGCTAGCTGCTGGGAGTTGTGGCTGTAGACTAACCTGAGAGGAATTGTAATAGAGGCAACCAGTATTGCTATTCCAGCCCAATCACTGAATTGTGTTTATTATAGGCTGGACGGGCCGCATAACCGTTCGACTATTACTACTATTGCTATCTCAGTTAAATGACAGATATAATAACATAAATACAATCCATGGCATGGCTGTTGTAGGCTTCTGAAATAGTTTATTCCACAATGTATATGTCTGGTTATTTTTTAATTGAATTTTTGCAAAGTAGTAAAATTAATGTTCTTAAAAATAATATTATTATTTTATATGTAACCTAGGAAATTAGCTACATTTTTTCGCTGCAGCTTTAAGAGTGTACATTGATTTAATATTATTTCAATACCCATATTACTACATCGGCATAAGATGCGTTGGCGTTGTATCACACATCTCCACATATCACACATCTCCACATAGATGTATCAACAGTTACTCGCACAGTTTCGAAACTTCGCATAGTTATAACTGTATAAAGATCGTCAGTCTGCGTTTAGGAAAAATATTTTATGACAAAACAGGACAAGCGACGAGCGCAACGAGGCATATAATGAAGACGAGTACTGCGTTGACTAAATTATTATATAAACCACCTGGCTTCACATATTGATCGCATCCCTAGTTATTATTATTATAAAGATCGTCCTAGCTTGCGTTTAAGAAATATATTTAAATACAAAACAGGACGAACGCAAAGAGGCTTATAATGAAAACGAGTACTGCGTTTATTATATTCCTATAAACCACCTGGCTTTGCATATTTAACGTGCGATTGGAAATAAGTTCGTGCTACCCTTCCGTGGGTGGTAGATGTCGCGGTTATGTATTGGTGGTTGGGAAGGGTGGGGGGGGGGGGGGGGAGATTAAAAGGGGTGAACACGTACTGTCCACCTTTCTTTGATTGATTGGTGGTGTGGGTAAATTTCTCAAAACCTGATTTTGTGATACAGTCGCTGCATTTTAATTTGTATATAATAACTAGGCCTCGTGCTGCGCGAAGTCCCCACGAACGTGTAAGAGTGTGTATCGCGTACTCTGTTGAATTTTTGTTTTAGGTAATTGGGACATTTACCATTATACACTTTATGCACATGGTTAAGGCGTAGCTGCTTAACTCTACTATCTAAGTTAAGTAGTCCAGATTCAGAAAAGTCATCTGGAGTTAGGTGGTGCCTAGGTTTGTAGTCTTTAATAAATCGTACTACTTTATTCTGAGCTACTTGTAATTTACATTTAAGCTGTTTGGTTAAGCCTTCATACCAGGAAGAGCACGCATAGTCCATGTGACACTGTATTAAAGAAGAGCAAAGTAACTTGCGGGAGTCGGTGTTCAAACTATTTTTATTTCTGTATAGAAACCTAAGCCTACTGTTAACTTTCGAGAAAATATTTTTCACTGTACTTTCTCCTGATAAGCAGTTATCCAATGTGGCGCCTAAATATTTAACTTCCTTTTTATTTTCAATCTTATGTCCATTACTAGTGACTTCAAACTTAGTTACCTTCTTTAACTTTCTTTTGGAACCAAACAAAATACTTTCAGTTTTACCGTAGTGAATGGATAGCTTATTATCAACCAACCACTCATTACAGGATTCTAGAACTGCACTTAACTTTTGGGAAATATGGATAGGATCTTTATGAGAGAAAATAAGAGCACTGTCGTCGGCATATAAAATGAGTTTAAAATCGGGATCTATACTACTTATCATATCATTTACATAGCATACAAAAAGCAGAGGACCTAATATACTACCTTGCGGGACACCACAGGTAATCTCTTGTACAGTAGACAGCGATTTGCTAATGACTACAGTTTGACCTCTGTCTGACAGGTAGGACTTGAACCAGTCTATAGAACCTACACCCATCAGGCCTAACTTACCAAGCAGAATTTCGTGATCTACAGTATCGAAAGCCTTTTGTAGGTCCAACATTACCATACCAGTATATAAACCCTTTGCGTTATTACATCTAATTGTATCAGTTAAGTTAATAAGGCAGGTGTCTGTAGAATATGACAGATAGATAGTTCTTTTTTGAATGCGTGGTTGATTTTTCCCCAAACGGTTTCACTTCAATGCTCTTTCGATTCAAGTATCGACGAATGTAATAACAAAAGAGATCATATAATATAATACATATTATTTACTATCTATTAAAAATTTCATCCAATTTCTAGTTTCGTAAAGCGATATAAAATATCAAATCTCACATACGAAATTTTTGTTCTTTAAGCAATAAAAGTGTAAAAGTTCTATAATATTTTTTTGTAATCATATTTTTATTCCTTTTAAAATCCATAGGTTTTATAAATTTAAAGTAATTTAAAGTTTTTGCTATTTCCCTATTTTCGTCTTAAATACATTAATAGTAATTTTTTGGGGAAACCAAGACACCGGGATTGTTCAGTTACTTTGTAAAGGATTCAAGTTCTGCAGATATGAAAACTTTCAATTGTGTTTAATCGTTAAAAATCATATTATTTCTCTATTGAATATAGAGTATTATTTTTTGTATTTAAAGTATTTCCCCAATGTGGATGAAAAATGCATAGAAAACGATATACCACCAAAAAGAACATCATAAGATGTAAAACAATTTTTATAGCGCCACTTAGCGGCCTGCGTGAGATTTTAAAAATGTTACTGAGAACAATACTCCCCTTACTTTCCATTTCCATTTTTCGACATTATTTTTGGACCCAGCTTGTTCATTTTCATAATATTTACGGCCACCTTTTGTATTTTTATCTGATAATTTGGCCAACAATATGAAAAAATCGAAACTTTTTTCTATTTTATTCTATAAAAAAAATGGGGAAATATTATGAAATCAATAAAACAATCCGAAATTTATAAAAGCTTATGAAATTACCTTTCATATAAAGCAAAAATAACAAAAAAAAAACGGTTAAAAATGTCGCAGAAGTAGTGTTTTTTGGGTAAAAAACTCTTATTGCTCTAGATGCAATAAAAAACAAATATTTATTTTTCACTTTAAAATTGACCAATAAATACGATTTCTGCGATGAAGTGCAGTTGTTGACAATCTCAATACAAAATACATGAGATTAATAATGTAATTCATCCACTCCCAACAAACTTTACCCAAATTACGAATAAACGAGTGCCTCAGCTTCTAGTTGATAAACATAAACTTGAATGTGAAGCAGTGCGAAACGCCTTGCCCTCCCTTACCTAAGGGTTAACTCCATACTCACAACTCGAACTAGCGGTAAGATAATCCTAAGTAAGAAAGTAAAGTGTGGGAGGACGTGGTCCCTGGAGGGTGCGGACAGGAAGTATTCAAATAATGAAACTCAATGTAGATATATACTATTTTTTGTAACTTGAGCTACAAGTGAATTTAGTGCAGAATATCAACAGTAAATCCCCCCCCCCCCTCCCCCTGCCAAAGGGTCGAACTTTTTTTTAACATTGGAAATTAGAAGCTAATTTCTTCATGCATAATTTTCTCAAAGAAAGTCCACACGGGGTGTTTGTTCTCACGGGGTGTGAAAACTGGTGCTGGGGTTAGTCCTGTTTTTACTTTCGTGGATTTAATATTAAAACAATTGAAAATAATTATTAATTATCTTCCAAGCTACATGTTAAGTTAAAAATTAAAAGTTTGGGCAGAAATTAGGTGTCAGAAACTATAAAATCCATGCGCGAAAGGTGGAAAAAAAGTATGACAGAACTATTATTTGCAAAAAAACAATCCCATAACGTAGAACACTGATGTTACTTGTAAGATCGAAGATCATAAGACCGCCTACAAAGTAGAGGCTTACAACACCGACAAGGAGAAGTACATAGATGGCAAAATTTAAATAATTACATCTCCTCACATACGGCAATAGTCGAGACTTACCTGGCAAACTGTAAATTAGGTATCTGGTGGTCGGAAAAGTTGTGTTAAGGGGCGCGTTAAAGCTGTTAGTCCTAAATTCACTTCATCACTTACTTTGGGTGTAGGATAGAGAGCGGCAGAAAAATATTGAAGTTAGGAAAACAAAGGCATGGGTAGGACTATATCAAAAAAGGATGCCATTCGAAAATCAGAGCTCTTTCGAGCTACAGTGGCAAGTGTGCTACGGGAGTGAGGCTTGGGCACTGACGAAATCACTTGAACACCGAATTGATGGTTGCTACACAAGACTACTTACTACGGGCAGTTCTAAACATCAGCTGGAGACAACACGTGACAAACGCCGAGCTTTATGGTACAATACCGCCTGTATCAACCACCCTCCGTGAACGCAGATTAAGATTCAGTGGGCACTGCTGGCGAAGTAAAGACGAGGTCATACCAGATCTACTTTTCTGGCAACCAACTCATGGAAAGCGTAGTCGTGGACGACCGGCCATAACATATATAGATCAACTTGAAAGGGATACTGAACTTGAGAGAAACGAAATTGCGACAACTATGGAGAATCGGGAAGCCTGGAAGAATCTCGTAAGCACTGTCCAAGCTGGTTGGACATATTACTAGTAGTAGTAGTAAACAACGGATGTTAGTTCCCAAGATAGATACGGAGCACGCGCAAAGCCACACAAATACCTTCCAGAAAACAGGTACTTTAGGTCGGTCACTAGTTAGGACAATTAGGACAACTTCCTCTCTTATTTAAACTGCTATTCGAATGTAAATTAATTGGATGATATGGAACTGCAGTTTACGAGATAGCTTGCTTGATTCGTATGGATGCAACTATACTGCTGATACAAACTACTTGGGGATGCCATATATCCACACAGAAGAAGACGAACAAACAATTAGATCTGAGTTATAATGACCTGAGTTCGATGAAACAAATATTATGCATAGATTTTTACATATAATGAAAGAATAACATTGTAAAACGGATATGATATACATGAAAAAGGCAAGTATTAATGTTAGATGGCCGATGATGGAAAAATGTTAAAAACGTAATCTCGACTTGTATATCCCCGGGGATGTAGCGTGTTGGGGTTAGGCTAAGCGTATTGTACTTGAGAAGGATTAGTTGTTGTGTGTTGGGATAAGGGAAACTCTGCGTGTGAGTCTCATATACGGGGCAGGAAGTCCGAAGGCAAACTGCGATGATTAGACATTAGTTTGTGCGGTAATCCTACACCTAATGACAACCTGAGATATGTTGCAAGGCCCGGTATGACATTGTCACTCGATTTGTAAACTAATGAGGACTATACTAGAATTTGTTATTATTACATTCAATTTCGCAACAATTTTGCGAACAATCAGATAATTGGTAAATAAATGACAAGGAGATATCGATTGAGTGAGAGGGATTAACAAATCTAATTTCGGAACAACTGAATCGCAACAATCTTGTAAAATAATTATAAATACTGTTGGTTCACAATCGCCTTTTCAACTTTAATTCATACACCACGCCCAGAAACATATAGTATTGGTTCAGGCGGCCAAGCGGGTCCCCCCCCCCCCCCCCCCCCAAGGCAACCTATAGTACTAATATTATTAAAGGTTAATAGTAATAAAGGAACCTTGCCCACCACCCCCCATATCAAGAGACCTTATAGAGTTAGAAATAATGTGTTTCCCCTGCAGGTTTTTCCACTGGTCATTCGCCCCCTAGCGGCCGACAAAGGGACTATAGAAGTCTATCCGTGTGTAGAATTTAAAGCTTTTGACCACTTGTACCAAGTTTGGTTCAATTTCATCAAATATTGACCGACTTATTGGCGTTCAAACATTTCCAACGACGACATCCATTAATTACAGCGCTATGCCAAGATTCACCTAGAATTTGTGGCTCGCCATACTTATCCACTATAATCCGCGTGCTGCATAGAAACGGCACATTGAGATGCTATGCCGGTTTAACAAAAAAATCATTTTGTAACCACCATTAAATGCCGGCTTGTCATTCTTGTGAATGTGCTATCCAGAGATTTGGTGTCCTCAGCAGTTAAAGCCAAGCATGGACTCCCATAGAGGAGTACTGGAACTACTGCTGCTCTAAATAATCGGACCTTAAGTTTCCGATGATTCTTAAATTTCCGATGAATCCTGTGTGACTTCCAAATCCTCGAAAGTCCAACATGCCATCAACAAACCCTCAACTCAACTACAGTATCGGTGCAAATGAAAGAATTTCAGATGTTTAATTATAAAATAACTTCCGAGCATGGTTGGTTGGCTATATAAATGAGCGATTCAGTCAGCTTAAAAATGTCAGATTCATGAGGTTGTTACTTATCAAATATATTTATGTTAGGCGGTGTAACCGAACTAAAGTGGCGGCGGGGGGAGGATTTTATTGTTACCGCGGTTGTGTTGAGATCTCACAATTAAAATCTGACAACCCGGATTCACTGTTGCAAAGATTAGTAAGAGAAAGGACAATCCGAAACTGTCGGATCTAATCTCGCATCGCTCCGGCGGACATAATGAGATTTCTTTCCATTAACTGCATTGGTATCAATAAACATGTTTGTCACAATAAAAATTGGCGTAAAGTACAGGGACATAAAAAATGTCGGCTAATTACAGAACTTTGACATGAAATATGGTATTAATAATTTTTATTTTATTGCAGGTGACATTTATTTTCCGGTTTTGGGTGTATTGGTTGGCCTATTCGTGACCCCCCCCCCCCCCCCCCCTCCCCTCCCCGGTCAGGGGGTGGGAGAGGCACGAGTATGAGGAGTAGAGATAGGAGGATTGGGCGGTAATGACCCACCAAATCTCACATTGGTAATCCACCCACAATTATAAATTAAAGGATTCAAAAAAATGAACCGCTTTCCCCTTGAGGTAACATAAATGGGAGGTTCAATTTTCTTTGGATCAGGAGTCCCTTCCTGGAGGGAGAAGGGGGGGAGGGGGGGGGGGGGGGAATCCCATATCGGTCAATTAATATCTCGTCACAATGTGTAATTAGCAGTTAAGGGAAGGCGGAGGTTTCAGTGGCAAGTTATTCCAAACAAAACAATAAACAAAAGTCAATAGATTAGGTTACAGATATATTTTTGGGAGAAATCAATACTGCTACACGAAGCGCCCCTTCAGTACTCCGATGATCGCACTGATGTGATTAAGGCCCAGGACTACGAAATTCGATATTTCAGTTGAGAACTTGAAGGTCCGCGCTCGAATCTTGACCAGTTGTCAACTCGATCATATGAGATAAATAATAAAAAGATAAATAGAAACAAAAAGATAAATAGAAATTCAAAGTGGCTGAAACTAAATGGGATTATATTCATTATGTTACAATAGGCAAAGATTAGGTGCAAAAAACAGGTGTTTGCAAATCTGCAAGTAATTCAGCTCAGCCTGGACTGTGCCAAAGCTAACTCCCTCCATCCGCCAAATAAGCCGACCTAAACCTAAATAGTATTCTCAGCTGTTTTTGCATCAAAGGGAATTTCCCTACTTGCATTGACAAGCAACCGTTTTAAATCGTAAACCGCATAGATTTCGTAAATCATGATGCAGTTGAGCGTACATAATATACATTCACATGCCTTTGATATTAATAACATGATTGCTTCAAAATAACCAAGATCACACGCCACCAAATCCATTAATAAAATAAATGTATTATTAGGTAATGAGGAATTTTTGTGCTTTTTAGAGTTTAAGTTAGGTAAAGTTAACAATGAAACTGAACCAAGAAAGAGCGGAGTCAAACCGAAGGCGCCTCTCTCTTGGCTGTTGCATGAAAGGCGGGCAGGCTGAAAACTCCGTAGCAAAAACAAAACCAACCCTTATTTTACTCCCCCAGTAGAAGCAAAGTTCCCATTGTACAATTGTGTAACACTAACGTCTAAAGAGTGTCACTAGGTGTGACACGACAGTTGAAATTTATAAGGTAATAATTATTTATAAAATATTAAATACTCTGATTTTCATTCATTGTATCTATAATTGAATTAAATTGATATAATTATGAAGTAAAAAGTGCACAGCACGAATAAAAACAGATATATAGCCGTAAAAAAGTAATAATTATAAGGTTAAATTGTGAATGGTAGCAAAATATATGGCGATGC
Organism: Nemertoderma westbladi; assembly: GCA_032718475.1. Classification (NCBI taxonomy): domain Eukaryota; kingdom Metazoa; phylum Xenacoelomorpha; order Nemertodermatida; family Nemertodermatidae; genus Nemertoderma; species Nemertoderma westbladi. The sequence goes on along the minus strand of JAUCBJ010002774.1, from coordinate 55,729 downwards.
ACAATAATAGATAATTGTTACAGATATATAATTTGAAACCACCCAACACGTTATTCATTTCGTTTCGAAGAGGCCGCTCAGTTAAGCCGATATTATATTACCGTAGCAGTAACATAAACAACACTGACGAATAAAATAATCATACATAGTAGTAAAATAAACAACACTGAGAAATAATATAATAGTACATAGTGGTAAAATAAACAACACTGAGAAATAATATAATAGTACATAGTAGTAAAATAAACAACACTGAGAAATAATCTAATAGTACATAGTGGTAAAATAAACAACACTGAGAAATAATATAATAGTACATAGTAGTAAAATAAACAACACTGAGAAATAATCTAATAGTACATAGTGGTAAAATAAACAACACTGAGAAATAATATAATAGTACATAGTAGTAAAATAAACAACACTGAGAAATAATCTAATAGTACATAGTGGTAAAATAAACAACACTGAGAAATAATATAATAGTACATAGTAGTAAAATAAACAACACTGAGAAATAATATAATAGTACATAGTAGTAAAATAAACAACACTGAGAAATAATATAATAGTACATAGGAGTAAAATAAACAACACTGATAAATAATATAATAGTACATAGTAGTAAAATAAACAACACTGAGAAATAATATAATAGTACATAGTGGTAAAATAAACAACACTGATAAATAATATAATAGTACATAGTAGTAAAATAAACAACACTGAGAAATAATATAATAGTACATAGTAGTAAAATAAACAACACTGAGAAATAATATAATAATACATAGTAGTAAAATAAACAACACTGAGAAATAATATAATAGTACATAGTAGTAAAATAAACAACACTGATAAATAATATAATAGTACATAGTGGTAAAATAAACAACACTGAGAAATAATCTAATAGTACATAGTAGTAAAATAAACAACACTGATAAATAATATAATAGTACATAGTAGTAAAATAAACAACACTGAGAAATAATCTAATAGTACATAGTAGTAAAATAAACAACACTGAGAAATAATATAATGGTACATAGTGGTAAAATAAACAACACTGAGAAATAATATAATAGTACATAGTGGTAAAATAAACAACACTGAGAAATAATATAATAGTACATAGTAGTAAAATAAACAACACTGAGAAATAATATAATAGTACATAGTGGTAAAATAAACAACACTGAGAAATAATCTAATAGTACATAGTAGTAAAATAAACAACACTGAGAAATAATATAATGGTACATAGTGGTAAAATAAACAACACTGAGAAATAATATAATAGTACATAGTAGTAAAATAAACAACACTGAGAAATAATATAATGGTACATAGTGGTAAAATAAACAACACTGAGAAATAATATAATAGTACATAGTAGTAAAATAAACAACACTGAGAAATAATATAATAGTACATAGTGGTAAAATAAACAACACTGAGAAATAATATAATAGTACATAGTAGTAAAATAAACAACACTGAGAAATAATATAATAGTACATAGTGGTAAAATAAACAACACTGATAAATAATATAATAGTACATAGTGGTAAAATAAACAACACTGAGAAATAATATAATAGTACATAGTGGTAAAATAAACAACACTGATAAATAATATAATAGTACATAGTGGTAAAATAAACAACACTGAGAAATAATATAATAGTACATAGTGGTAAAATAAACAACACTGAGAAATAATATAATAGTACATAGTGGTAAAATAAACAACACTGAGAAATAATCTAATAGTACATAGTGGTAAAATAAACAACACTGATAAATAATATAATAGTACATAGTGGTAAAATAAACAACACTGATAAATAATATAATAGTACATAGTGGTAAAATAAACAACACTGAGAAATAATATAATAGTACATAGTGGTAAAATAAACAACACTGAGAAATAATATAATAGTACATAGTGGTAAAATAAACAACACTGAGAAATAATATAATAGTACATAGTGGTAAAATAAACAACACTGAGAAATAATATAATAGTACATAGTGGTAAAATAAACAACACTGAGAAATAATATAATAGTACATAGTGGTAAAATAAACAACACTGATAAATAATATAATAGTACATAGTGGTAAAATAAACAACACTGAGAAATAATATAATAGTACATAGTGGTAAAATAAACAACACTGAGAAATAATATAATAGTACATAGTGGTAAAATAAACAACACTGAGAAATAATATAATAGTACATAGTGGTAAAATAAACAACACTGAGAAATAATCTAATAGTACATTTGGTAAAATAAACAACACTGAGAAATAATATAATAGTACATAGTGGTAAAATAAACAACACTGTGAAATAATATAATGGTACATAGTGGTAAAATAAACAACACTGAGAAATAATCTAATAGTACATAGTAGTAAAATAAACAACACTGAGAAATAATATAATGGTACATAGTGGTAAAATAAACAACACTGATAAATAATATAATAGTACATAGTGGTAAAATAAACAACACTGAGAAATAATATAATAGTACATAGTAGTAAAATAAACAACACTGAGAAATAATATAATAGTACATAGTGGTAAAATAAACAACACTGAGAAATAATATAATAGTACATAGTGGTAAAATAAACAACACTGATAAATAATATAATAGTACATAGTGGTAAAATAAACAACACTGAGAAATAATATAATAGTACATAGTGGTAAAATAAACAACACTGATAAATAATATAATAGTACATAGTGGTAAAATAAACAACACTGATAAATAATATAATAGTACATAGTGGTAAAATAAACAACACTGAGAAATAATATAATAGTACATAGTGGTAAAATAAACAACACTGATAAATAATATAATAGTACATAGTGGTAAAATAAACAACACTGAGAAATAATATAATAGTACATAGTAGTAAAATAAACAACACTGAGAAATAATATAATAGTACATAGTGGTAAAATAAACAACACTGATAAATAATATAATAGTACATAGTGGTAAAATAAACAACACTGAGAAATAATATAATAGTACATAGTGGTAAAATAAACAACACTGATAAATAATATAATAGTACATAGTGGTAAAATAAACAACACTGAGAAATAATATAATAGTACATAGTAGTAAAATAAACAACACTGAGAAATAATATAATAGTACATAGTGGTAAAATAAACAACACTGAGAAATAATATAATAGTACATAGTGGTAAAATAAACAACACTGAGAAATAATATAATAGTACATAGTGGTAAAATAAACAACACTGAGAAATAATATAATAGTACATAGTAGTAAAATAAACAACACTGAGAAATAATATAATACTACATAGTAGTAAAATAAACAACACTGAGAAATAATATAATAGTACATAGTCGTAAAATAAACAACACTGAGAAATAGATAAATAATATAATAGTACATAGTGGTAAAATAAACAACACTGATAAATAATATAATAGTACATAGTGGTAAAATAAACAACACTGATAAATAATATAATAGTACATAGTGGTAAAATAAACAACACTGATAAATAATATAATAGTACATAGTAGTAAAATAAACAACACTGATAAATAATATAATAGTACAGAGTGGTAAAATAAACAACACTGAGAAATAATATAATAGTACATAGTGGTAAAATAAACAACACTGATAAATAATATAATAGTACATAGTAGTAGTAAAATAAACAACACTGAGAAATAATATAATAGTACATAGTGGTAAAATAAACAACACTGAGAAATAATATAATAGTACATAGTGGTAAAATAAACAACACTGATAAATAATATAATAGTACATAGTGGTAAAATAAACAACACTGAGAAATAATATAATAGTACATAGTGGTAAAATAAACAACACTGAGAAATAATATAATAGTACATAGTAGTAAAATAAACAACACTGATAAATAATATAATAGTACATAGTAGTAAAATAAACAACACTGAGAAATAATATAATAGTACATAGTCGTAAAATAAAAACAATGAGAAATAGAGAAATAATATAATAGTACATAGTGGTAAAATAAACAACACTGATAAATAATATAATAGTACATAGTGGTAAAATAAACAACACTGAGAAATAATATAATAGTACATAGTGGTAAAATAAACAACACTGATAAATAATATAATAGTACATAGTGGTAAAATAAACAACACTGAGAAATAATATAATAGTACATAGTGGTAAAATAAACAACACTGATAAATAATACAATAGTACATAGTAGTAAAATAAACAACACTGAGAAATAATATAATAGTACATAGTGGTAAAATAAACAACACTGAGAAATAATCTACTAGTACATAGTGGTAAAATAAACAACACTGAGAAATAATATAATAGTACATAGTGGTAAAATAAACAACACTGATAAATAATATAATAGTACATAGTAGTAAAATAAACAACACTGAGAAATAATATAATAGTACATAGTGGTAAAATAAACAACACTGATAAATAATATAATAGTATATAGTGGTAAAATAAACAACACTGAGAAATAATATAATAGTACATAGTGGTAAAATAAACAACACTGATAAATAATATAATAGTACATAGTGGTAAAATAAACAACACTGAGAAATAATATAATAGTACATAGTGGTAAAATAAACAACACTGAGAAATAATATAATAGTACATAGTAGTAAAATAAACAACACTGAGAAATAATATAATAGTACATAGTGGTAAAATAAACAACACTGAGAAATAATATAATAGTACATAGGAGTAAAATAAACAACACTGATAAATAATATAATAGTACATAGTGGTAAAATAAACAACACTGAGAAATAATATAATAGTACATAGTGGTAAAATAAACAGCACTTATGAGTGAAATAACCATATATAGGTGTAGATATGCATGGTATGGATATAGACAACGTATTTACTTTAAAAACTTAACAATATATATACGGGATCCACCGATATGAGTATGAGACGGCAAGAACGAACATAAATAAGTGTGGTACAGGTCTGTCATAACATCCCATCAACGTTAACTTGGACACCATTTGCGGTGATTTAATTTTTAATAGTGCGGATATATGAGGTAAATGGTATAGGTCAGTATTAGAACCCTATTTGAACTAATTATACAAGAGACTGTATCCACTCCAACACTTTTATCAAATAAAATAATAAATAGCTCACAAAATATGAAAAGCATATTTGCGAATAATGCGTATTTCACAATAGGGGCAGACAAAACAAATAGCACTAACTTTTTGTTCTGTGCATAGGCAGGCGCGCCCATGTGAAGAATACCAGGTCTGGTATTCTTCACAAGGGCCGGCAGGCGTCAATGGGGTGCACGTATTTTTCACAATTTCAATTAGTTACAATTTTCAATCCACCCAATCAATTCACTATTTCCTCAATGTAAATATAATTTTGGAGTATTTGCCAATATCTCTCCAACCTGTAACTTCAATTTGCGAACGGTATGGAATTTTAAGGGAATGCTCAGTACCACCCGTGTGTGTGTGATTGCAAATTATCGTGCAATGATATACATAACTACTCTTTGTAACAAATGGCAATCTCTACCTACATGGATAACCTGACAGATTGTAGGAATTGCATTGGTTGAAAAGTTTAGGAAAGGATGATGAGAATGCTATCATCAATGGAACAGGCATTTCTTAGGATGAAAATGTAACCATTGGTTGCTTATTCCAGAGACTCAGAACAAACTGAGACACATTTACTGGAGGTATAATAATACGGTGTACAACAACAATTTAGTTCTTATATATAGAGACACAACAATTTATTTTGCGTACTTGTATTATAGTAGTGTATTATGGCAAGTACTTAAAATGCAGCAAAAGTCAAGTCAAACAGCCATACAGTGAATAACAAGGCCTAGAATTATGCATTTTTTCTGCTGTGATGCTGCCATATGTCGGCATAACTTAGGGAATTTCGTTAAATAAATTATTCTAAGTATGAGTCCCGACAGAAGGTGGTGGTTACGCGAACGTGCCGAGGCATAGTAATCACTGGAATATTCAACATACCAATTCATACTGTAACGGCACATCATAGCCTACCAACAAAATAGCTGAGTTATGTAGATAAATGTGGCATTTGTTTTATAACATTTTATAATAACTTATGTAGTCAATATAATTACATTTCAGAGTTTAATCATTTCTTTTAGCATGGTATATATTAAATAAAAAATTTGTTAAATAAAAAAAAATAAAAAATGACAATTTTTGACGTATAATTACAATTAATTGTGTGTTACTTAATATATAAATTGTTTACTAAATTACTTCATTATTACTTAAATTTAAATATACTTAAATTTAAGGATAAATCAATTATTTTTTTCTCTAATTTCGGACAGGTAATTTATTAAGCTATTATACGCTATCATACTTTAGTCCCTCACTGAAACTGAAGAAATTAATTCAGTGTTCTTTTTGCTTTTTGTCTTTGTATCAGTAATCTGATACCGGTGTGATGTTTGTCTCAGCATTAGGATACAGGTGCCTTTGTTTCAGTATTCTGATAGCAGTGTGTTTGTTTCAGTATTCTGATACCAGTCTGTTCTGATACCGGTGAGTTTGTTTCAGTATTTTGATACTCGATACTGGGGTGTTTGTTTCAGTATTCTGATATCGGCGTGTATGTTTCAATATTCTGAAATCATTGTGTTTGTTTCAGGGATTCTGATACCATTATGTTTGTTTCAGTATTCTGATACCAGTTTGTTTGTTTCAGTATTCTGATACCAGTGTGTTTGTTTCAGTATTCTGATAACAGTAAGTTTGTTTCAGTATTCTGATAGCAGTCTGTTTGTTTCAGTATTCTGATACCAGTGTGTTTGTTTCAGTATTCTGATAACAGTAAGTTTGTTCCAGTATAGTATTCTGACAGCAGTCTGTTTGTTTCAGTATTCTGATACCAGTTTGTTTGTTTCAGTATTCTGATAACAGTAAGTTTGTTTCAGTATTCTGAAGCAGTCTGTTTGTTTCAGTATTCTGATACCAGTTTGTTTGTTTCAGTATTCTGATAACAGTAAGTTTGTTTCAGTATTCTGAAGCAGTCTGTTTGTTTCAGTATTCTGATACCAGTGTGTTTGTTTCAGTATTCTGATACCAGTCTGTTTGTTTCAGTATTCTGATACCAGTCTGTTTGTTTCAGTATTCTGTTACCAGTCTGTTTGTTTCAGTATTCTGTTACCAGTGTGTTTGTTTCAGAATTTGAATCCCCGTATTTTAGGATTCGGTATTTTAATGCTGAGCCATGATTAGTATAATCATAATATATTATGTATAACATTAAAGGATCGAAAATTAAATTTTGTCCAAAAAGACACAACAACTATTCCCATATTTTTGCGAAAAATCTTACTTTTAGTTTCTACCGAAAAGTAAGACGAGACAAATGAGCTTTACAATGATTTATATGCCTTGACAGGCCCAATAGTGGTGATGTGTGTCTCACCGGTCTCATAAAACCATCCCATCTCACCGGTCTCATATAGTAAATCGACTCATACATTTCGGCATAGCATGTATCACGTAATGATATAATATTTCAATTTCCGAAAAAAAAGTATTTTAATATTACATAATTTGTTCACTATAAAGTAAACACAAATACACGCAAAAGTAAGAAGAACAGAGAGAGACATTAGTACGACAAACGATCTTAAGATAAGACTTACACGCCAAGAAGGAATGGGGGCAAGCGAACCAATAACGGCAACATGTACCACAGAATAGACAAATACAAGGCGAGCCACTTGAAATTTCAGTATAGAGTAGATGTAGGAATTCGAGCTGGGAGTAAAGATAAAGAACTGGTGACAGTATCATCGGTGCGGTGACAACACGGTATGGGTATGTTTAGTTATTGCCTGGAATTATGGACTGGAAAACGCGCTCGCAATGCCATCGGATACAGGTAGAAGGGGCAGGTGGTCTCGACTCAGGCAAACTATCCGTGGTTGTGGGTTTCAGTCCCTACTGGATAAACACAGCACTGAGCCGGCCCGTGATAGAGATATAAGATAGGAGCGACGCGATTACACATACACACAGTGTATTAGTGTTTATAAGCTTACACAAAGAAATATTACACAACAGCCATTAGCGATCGATACTATGGTCCATTAAATAATTGCTGCAATAACGGTTGCTATGGCGCCCCTATCGTATCAATCAAACATTTACTTTTTAAAAGTAACATTTACGCTGCTTTTACATTTACCTTCATCAAAAATTGGACAGCATTTCATCCAAAGATAACAACTAACAACTTTTATTACGAACAAGATCTATTCTGTAACCTGTGTGATTAATTCCCGTTTATTGTTTTGGTTAGAATAGCCTACCACTGCTACCTGTACCTTTCCCTCAATTGATAATTCACGTTAATTAACACTAATTGTTCATAGCTGTGTTGTCGGCGTAGCGTTGACACCCTTAAATATCAATTTCAATTTATGGTATCAATTTCAGTTTGATTCATGTTTCAGTTAAATTTAAGTTTGATTTATATTTCAGTTCAATTTCAGTTTGATTTTGCATCACTAATAATTATTGTCTGTCTAATTACACAGACTAAAATAAACAATCCTAACCGACACAAATTAAATTCAACATGATTTCAACGTCTATATATGTCAACACTGAAATCACCTTTAAATAAAAATGCACATAAATAGTTTAAAAGGAAGCCGCCCCCACAGGAGACCAAAAGAAGGTGGGTGTTAAAACATTAATTTCATCATTAACTAGTGCAATACCAACCTCCCTTTATAAATAATGCAACATTCTACTCAATAGATAAACCTCGTGAGAATTGATATATCCTTTGAGTATAATATAGTAAATAGAAAGTACACCTCCATCTAACGCTTTTATTAAAATCATTGAGTTAGTCATTACCCTAAACTCTGTCTCATTTGCTTTTATGATGTTTTGTTTGCAGTTACGTTTACATGCGTTGTAGTATATTTACATTAGTGCATAATAAATAGTTTATATTTCTGAATTGTTTCACGAATTCATTTTATGAATTTAATTTCATAATTATATATGACAAATACCGTCGATTTATGGGTGAAAGATTTCTCTACAAGGATGAATCGAGCCACGTTATATGACATTATCATATTGTTCTGCGGAATTTTAACACCTCAATTATGCGAAGGTGAGTCCACGCGGTAGAACGAACTTATTTCCAATCGCACATTTTCAAATGCGAACTTAGTTCCAATTGAAACGAATTTAGTTCCAAAATAAATTTTACAAAGCGAACTTAGTTCCAATCAAGGCGAACTTAGTTCCAATCCCGGAATATCAAAACGAACTTAGTTCCAATGGATGCGAATTTAGTTCCAATGGATGCGAAATTAGTTCCAATGGAAGCGAATTTAGTTCCAAATGGATGCGAACTTAGTTCCAATGCATGCGAATTTAGTTCCAATGCATGTGAATTTAGTTCCAAAGCAAGCGAATTTAGTTCCAATGCATGCGAATTTAGTTCCAATGCAAGCGAATTTAGTTCCAATGCAAGCGAATTTAGTTCCAATGCATGCGAATTTAGTTCCAATGCAAGCGAATTTAGTTCCAATGCATGCGAATTTAGTTCCAATGGAAGCGAATTTAGTTCCAATGGGTACGAACTTTGTTCCAATGTTTCAATCGTGGGGATAGCCACGTAGTAGGCGAAGCCTATTGCGTATTGCCACTATTTGGGGTGGGTCAGGGTCAACAATAATTGTAAATAATTGTAAAACCCTTCTGTCATTTAATGAATTAAAATGTATAATTGCACATTTTGAAATATATATTAATCACGAGTATACTGATACTGACTGACTGAGTCTGTAGTATTATATACTCAAGTCATACACATTGTGCCATTTTCACACCAAATACAATATTTACCAGTTGTTTGGGCTAGGAGGTTGGGCGTAGTTTGGGTTAAGACCTTTGGCGTTGTTTTTTACAATGAATATAATTTTAAATGATTAAATAGAAATGAATCTAATTAAATTGTTTTGGTTAGGAGGTTGGGCGTTGTTTGGGTTAGTTATTTACAATTATTATTTAACCATCCACCTAATGGTGTCCTTAAACAGATTCTTCGCCAACTACGTGGCTCGCCCCACACCTGAAACATTGGAACTAAGTTCGCTTCCATTGGAACTAAATTCGCTTGCATTGGAACTAAATTCGCTTGCATTGGAACTAAATTCGCTTCCATTGGAACTAAATTCGCATCCATTGGAACTAAATTCGTTTTCGTTTTTCTCTAGTTATTGGAACTAAGTTCGCCAAAATTGAAACTAAATTCGTTTCCATTGGAACTAAATTCGCATGAGGCTTAAATTGGAACTAAGTACGGTGAATCGTCCACGCCATTCCAGATAGGTGGGCGGTGTGTGGTGGTCAAAATGTATCCCTCTCCAGTAGGAAAATTGACGCAAATAACAGCTGATTACGTTTAAAAATTAAACTGTAAGCTGAGCTAAAGACTCTCACAATTATACCAATTCGGCGAGACGGTTTATGTCTAGCGCGACACTGCACATACCGCAATAATATTAATAATAATAATATGCTCATTCGATCTGAAATCGTCGAAATAATGGTTGCGAGACAAAGCGATATTGTGAAAAAAACATCAGACAGTAACATCATTGGTTTTCGTGATAGTAGACAAAAGAAATGGCATTGATACTAACTATTTATCCTAGATGTAACTACAATGCAGGTATTGTTAAATATCTCGAGCACCAATTACCCAGCTTTTATATTCAAGGTACTGCACAGCACATACACTCACTAAATCAATCATTAAGGTTCTAATTGAGCCGCTTGTTAATTTGGTGTGGTAAATGTAAGTATTTTTTTCAGTGAAATAACTCACAATATGGTATTGACACCATCACCATGACTTGAACAGCCTACAGGGGCGGATTAAGGCCTGGTTGGCCCTGGGCTAGAATACAGAAGGCGTTTGGTCGTCCAAAAACAGAGTTAATTAATACAAAATTGTGACATCCATAAATTGAATCAACTTTATATCATCGGGTTTGTGGGAGGCAAAGTCGGTTTCTATAATGTCATAAAGTAAATGTGAGCTATATTAGCGGAATTTTTCTCAAACTTTTCAAAAATACACGTTAAATTTAATAAGTATTCTCTGATTTCTGTATCTGCATCGATATTCTGCTTTTCTTTTCACAATAACTATTTATGTTGAAAATGAATTTACTGCCAAATTTCAACCAAATTTCATCGTCATTTATGATGACAAAAACTGGCATTCGAATCAATTTACAAAGAGTTCATATAGGGAGGGTATCAATGTTTTATGGAAAAAGTTGCAAAAATACACACAGGTCTGACAGAATGAGTTATTATTGAACGGTAACAATGTGTTGACAAGCTGTGTTTTTCGATGTGTTTGTTATTATACATTTATATGTAGGAAGGGATCTAGGGGTCTTAACCTCGAATGATAAGTTTACGTGAAGCAAAAGAAACGCGTACGTGGTTTGGAGAGATATGAGATATTAATTTCAATAAAAATTACGCGATTCCTAAATTTGTACACTACCCTGTTAAAAAGTACGCATGTGATGGGATTAATCCTACAATTGCGCCAATAAAAGATAAGTTATTTTCGGTAAAATAAACTTATCATTCGAAAATAAGACCCCTAGATCCCTTCCAATAAATTATTGAACGGATGAGATATAGTTCGTACCAGGGGTGGAGTGGGGGTAGGAGAATTACATCGTTATCGATTATAAATGTAGTCCATCAAACTGCGGATTAATTCCCATAAGATCCACCGGCAGCCGTTATAAACAGCGTAAATCACACGGGCCTCGTATACCGGCGTACATCCGCAGTAGCAGGTGCGGCCATCAGGGTGGAGCCAATGCAGCCAGTTCCTAATGCTTTTGGGAAAGTTTCCTCAGCACAAAACATCGTCCATTAACAACATCCCCTCCGAAATAATTAAATTACAATTATTTTACTAAAATCCGATTAAACTCTTTAGCATAGAACAATACAAGGTTCGTTGAATGGATAGTCCCCAGGCAGTGGAGGACAACTACATGAGGTAATTGAGTAAAAAAATGACGATTCGATTATTATAAAGTAATAATGATGTAAGTCAAATACTTCAAATATTTCATACTGCAATTTTATATTGAAATGCAACCTGCCAAGCAATCCAATCACATTGAAATGTCAAATAATACTCTATTATATTACATTGAAATGCCAAAGTTACGCCCTTTGTTGGTAATTTCTTTTTCAGGGGTAACTTGCTACAAAGGAACATACAAATTCCTCGATGAAAATATAGAAGAAATAAATGTTGACGAACTTGAAATTAAATACGACTGTGGTCATTGTACGGTTAGTGAGTTAATATAATGTGTAGTCTAGTGGTTAGTGAGTTAATATAATGTGTAGTGTAGTGGTTAGTGAGTTAATATAATGTGTAGTCTAGTGGTTAGTGAGTTAATATAATGTGTAGTGTAGTGGTTAGTGAGTTAATATGAAGTGTAGTGTAGTGGTTGGTTAGTGAGTTAATATGAAGTGTAGTGTAATGGTTAGTGAGTTAATATGAAGTGTAGTGGTTAGTGAGTTAATATGAAGTGTAGTGTAGTGGTTAGTGAGTTAATATAATGTGTAGTGTAGTGGTTAGTGAGTTAATATGAAGTGTAGTGTTGTAGTGGTTAGTGAGTTAATATGAAGTGTAGTGTAGTGGTTAGTGAGTTAATATAATGTGTAGTGTAGTGGTTAGTGAGTTAATATGACGTGTAGTGTAGTGGTTGGTTAGTGAGTTAATATGAAGTGTAGTGTAGTGGTTAGTGAGTTAATATGACGCGTAGTGTAGTGGTTGGTTAGTGAGTTAATATGAAGTGTAGTGTAGTGGTTTGTTAGTGAGTTAATATGAAGTGTAGTGTAGTGGTTGGTTAGTTAATATGAAGTGTAGTGTAGTGGTTGGTTAGTGAGTTAATATGAAGTGTAGTGTAGTGGTTGGTTAGTGAGTTAATATGAAGTGTAGTGTAGTGGTTACAGAGTTAGTATGAAGTGTAGTGTTGTAGTGGTTAGTGAGTTAATATAATGTGTAGTGTAGTGGTTAGTGAGTTAATATGAAGTGTAGTGTTGTAGTGGTTAGTGAGTTAATATGAAGTGTAGTGTAGTGGTTATTGGGTTAATATGAAGTGTAGTGTAGTGGTTAGAGAGTTAGTATGAAGTGTAGTGTTGTAGTGGTTAGTGAGTTAATATGAAGTGTAATGTAGTGGTTAGTGAGTTAATATGAAGTGTAGTGTAGTGGTTAGTGAGTTAATATGACGTGCAGTGTAGTGGTTGGTTAGTGAGTTAATATAATGTGTAGTGTAGTGGTTAGTGAGTTAATATGAAGTGTAGTGTTGTAGTGGTTAGTGAGTTAATATGAAGTGTAGTGTAGTGGTTAGTGAGTTAATATGAAGTGTAGTGTAGTGGTTAGAGAGTTAGTATGAAATGTAGTGTTGTAGTGGTTAGTGAGTTAATATGAAGTGTAGTGTAGTGGTTAGTGAGTTAATATAATGTGTAGTCTAGTGGTTAGTGAGTTAATATGAAGTGCAGTATAGTGGTTAGTGAGTTAATATGACGTGTAGTGTAGTGGTTAGTGAGTTAATATGAAGTGTAGTGTAGTGGTTAGTGAGTTAATATGATGTGTAGTGTAGTGGTTAGTGAGTTAATCTGATGTGTAGTGTAATGGTTAGTGAGTTAATATGAAGTGTAGTGTTGTAGTGGTTAGTGAGTTAATATGAAGTGTAGTGTAGTGGTTATTGGGTTAATATGAAGTGTAGTGTAGTGGTTAGAGAGTTAGTATGAAGTGTAGTGTTGTAGTGGTTAGTGAGTTAATCTGATGTGTAGTGTAGTGGTTAGTGAGTTAATATGAAGTGTAGTGTAGTGGTTAGTGAGTTAATATGATGTGTAGTGTAGTGGTTAGTGAGTTAATTTGATGTGTAGTGTAACGGTTAGTGAGTTAATATGAAGTGTGGTGTAGTGGTTAGTGAGTTAATATGAAGTCTAGTGTAGTGGTTAGTGAGTTAATATGATGTGTAGTGTAGTGGTTAGTGAGTTAATCTGATGTGTAGTGTAATGGTTAGTGAGTTAATATGAAGTGTAGTGTAGTGGTTAGTGAGTTAATATGAAGTGTAGTGTAGTGGTTAGTGAGTTAATATGATATGTAGTGTAGTGGTTAGTGAATTAATCTGATGTGTAGTGTAATGGTTAGTGAGTTAATATGATGCGTAGTGTAGTGGTTAGTGAGTTAATCTGATGTGTAGTGTAATGGTAAGTGAGTTAATATGAAGTGTAGTGTAGTGGTTAGTGAGTTAATATGAAGTGTAGTGTAGTGGTTAGTGAGTTAATATGTTGTGTGGTGTAGTGGTTCGTGAGTTAATCTGATGTGTAGTGTAATGGTTAGGGAGTTAATATGATGTGTAGTGTAGTGGTTAGTGAGTTAATATGAAGTGCAGTGTAGTGGTTAGTGAGTTAATATGAAGTGTAGTGTAGTGGTTAGTGAGTTAATATGAAGTGTAGTGTAGTGGTTAGTGAGTTAATATGAAGTCTAGTGTAGTGGTTAGTAGTTAATATGAAGTGTAGTGTAGTGGTTAGTGAGTTAATATGAAGTCTAGTGTAGTGGTTAGTGAGTTAATATGAAATGTAGTGTAGTGGTTAGTGAGTTAATATGAAGTGTAATGCAGTGGTTAGTGAGTTAATCTGAAGTGTAGTGGTTAGTGAGTTAATATGAAGTCTAGTGTAGTGGTTAGTGAGTTAATATGAAGTGCAGTGTAGTGGTTAGTGAGTTAATATGAAGTATAGTGTATTGGTTAGTGAGTTAATATGAAGTGTAGTGTCGTGGTTAGTGAGTTAATATGAAGTGTAGTGTAGTGGTTAGAGAGTTAGTATGAAATGTAGTGTTGTAGTGGTTAGTGAGTTAATATGAAGTGTAGTGTAGTGGTTAGTAGTTAATATGAAGTGTAGTGTAGTGGTTAGTGAGTTAATATGAAGTCTAGTGTAGTGGTTAGTGAGTTAATATGAAATGTAGTGTAGTGGTTAGTGAGTTAATATGAAGTGTAATGCAGTGGTTAGTGAGTTAATCTGAAGTGTAGTGGTTAGTGAGTTAATATGAAGTCTAGTGTAGTGGTTAGTGAGTTAATATGAAGTGCAGTGTAGTGGTTAGTGAGTTAATATGAAGTATAGTGTATTGGTTAGTGAGTTAATATGAAGTGTAGTGTCGTGGTTAGTGAGTTAATATAATGTGTAGTCTAGTGGTTAGTGAGTTAATATGAAGTGCAGTATAGTGGTTAGTGAGTTAATATGAAGTGTAGTGTAGTGGTTAGTGAGTTAATATGAAGTGTAGTGTAGTGGTTAGTGAGTTAATATGATGTGTAGTGTAGTGGTTAGTGAGTTAATCTGATGTGTAGTGTAATGGTTAGTGAGTTAATATGAAGTGTAGTGTAGTGGTTAGTGAGTTAATATGAAGTGTAGTGTAGTGGTTAGTGAGTTAATATGAAGTGTAGTGTCGTGGTTAGTGAGTTAATATAATGTGTAGTCTAGTGGTTAGTGAGTTAATATGAAGTGCAGTATAGTGGTTAGTGAGTTAATATGAAGTGTAGTGTAGTGGTTAGTGAGTTAATATGAAGTGTAGTGTAGTGGTTAGTGAGTTAATATGAAGTGTAATGTAGTGGTTAGTGAGTTAATCTGAAGTGTAGTATAGTGGTTAGTGAGTTAATATGAAGTGTAGTGTAGTGGTTAGTGAGTTAATATGAAGTGTAATGTAGTGGTTAGTGAGTTAATCTGAAGTGTAGTATAGTGGTTAGTGAGTTAATATGAAGTGTAGTGTAGTGGTTAGTGAGTTAATATGAAGTGTAATGTAGTGGTTAGTGAGTTAATCTGAAGTGTAGTATAGTGGTTAGTGAGTTAATATGATGTGTAGTGTAGTGGTTAGTGAGTTAATATGAAGTGTAATGTAGTGGTTAGTGAGTTAATCTGAAGTGTAGTATAGTGGTTAGTGAGTTAATATGAAGTGTAGTGTAGTGGTTAGTGAGTTAATATGAAGTGTAATGTAGTGGTTAGTGAGTTAATCTGAAGTGTAGTATAGTGGTTAGTGAGTTAATATGAAGTGTAGTGTAGTGGTTAGTGAGTTAATATGAAGTGTAATGTAGTGGTTAGTGAGTTAATATGAAGTGTAATGTAGTGGTTAGTGAGTTAATCTGAAGTGTAGTATAGTGGTTAGTGAGTTAATATGAAGTGTAGTGTAGTGGTTAGTGAGTTAATATGAAGTGTAATGTAGTGGTTAGTGAGTTAATCTGAAGTGTAGTATAGTGGTTAGTGAGTTAATATGAAGTGTAGTGTAGTGGTTAGTGAGTTAATATGAAGTGTAATGTAGTGGTTAGTGAGTTAATCTGAAGTGTAGTATAGTGGTTAGTGAGTTAATATGAAGTGTAGTGTAGTGGTTAGTGAGTTAATATGAAATGTAGTATAGTGGTTAGTGAGTTAAAATGAAGTGTAGTGTAGTGGTTAGTGAGTTAATATGAAGTGTAGAGTAGTGTAAGTAGACTTAAGCATACGGACACCTTGTTGGGGCCTCCCACGTGGCACAAGAAATCTTCGACCATACCGTGTTATTGTTATAACAAGGTTTAAATAGGAGTTATTGATTATGTAGTGTGAAAACCTTCCCGTGATTTGCGAAGATACTTTGTTCACTAACGTATCAGACACGTGTGTGGGGGTATTGCTACCAAGAACGCCGGTGTTGCACAATATAAATCTCGATAATTTATTTGTACGTCTGTTTTATAATTTTATGCTCGAAAAATTATAAAGAAAATATCAAAATTTATAGCGTCTTTCAGGGCATTTTTAAAAGACCTTAAAAACAGATTAGTAAATCAATATAAAATTTGAAATAATAACTAGTATCATTCGGTCAACCGATTGTTATTTATATTTCAGGAACAAACAATGCGTTCACGCAACTCCAACGGGGAGATAACTGTGGTCAGCGTGATGAATTGCGAGAAATCATCTCTACCCCCAGCGCCGTGTTCCTTGGTTACCAGTTGCGTGGAACAAAACAAAGGACACGGTCCGTTCCTAGGCGACGGGGGAGGCGACGCCGACATCTGTTCGGCTAACTGTTGCGCGACGACGTTGTGTAACAAACCCAGCGCCGCACCCACACTCCAGACTCACAGCAACCGTTACTGCATTCTAGTAGTTTCATTGCTTTACTACATTTTCATATCTCCATCGTAATGCGGTGGTCGTCAAGGCTACCAGTCCCCCAGTCGTTGGCAGTTGCCATGGAGAAACTTGTATACAATTCCATGGTAAAAGCCTGTGGTTTTATGGGTTTTACTATAAAGGAGCACTTAGTTTTGAAAAGTCTGTTTTTGTACACAATTATTGGTTATGATTTAAATTTTCATTAATTTAATTACAATTAATTTATTAACCTCTAGGGATTTCTGCATTGTGTGCCATCAAATGTAAAGTAGGCTTAATATTTCTTCCTGATATATAATTTGAATTTCCTAATTTGTGTATTTTTTGTATTTATAAAGTATAAGCTCGCGCGGGATGTGTAAATATCATATTAATAAATGTAGCAATTATCAAAGAATAATTAATTTTTTACGATAAATTTCTCGATTTATGAACGCGACTCTATAGTGAAGTGATCCATGCATTCCCTTGAGCTCTCACCATATTTATTAACGGCTTGCAGTTAATGAGAACTTGTTGCTTAAAGTAACTAACTATTACGTTATTCACTTTCATAATTTAGCTTAATTGTGATTGGCATAAAATGACCAGAGTAGTTTCTTCTTAACGTATAAGATATTATAATATTCAATCAGAGTTCGCGAAAAACATTGCGAGAATCAACTCGCTTCGCTCGTTCGTGTAAATATTCGGCTCTGCCGTGTGTTACAGGAATATAATAAATTATTTCAAGGGCGAAATCATTTTGATTCAACAAAAACTCAAACCATCAAACATTTTAGAATCCAGACTGAATTTGCAGCTCAATAATGTAACTAACCTTGCTCAGTTTGCAGCAGAAGAAAGAACATGGCTTTGGTTTTATGGGTTGCCGAGGAAACGAATAGCATTCCTCTGTCGGGGTCATCCAAATCATTCTGGACGGTAGAAAAAAAAATCAAATAGATGACGTCATTTTATTTGTGGTGGTCAAAATATAGGATCACGCGCAACTGTATACGGTAAATAAATTTAATGTAAAGAACTTTTGAGACTTTCAAGCTATTTTGTATAATAAGAATCTAACTACAAACTAATCCATCGTCCAGGTATTTAACTACAAACTAACCCGCCGTCTAGGTATTGGCATCCGGATATCTGGCTGGTCGCCAAAGTTTTTGTAAGTGATGTAGTTCTCCGCTCCGATAAGAACCCCACTGGGACCATCGCCTCCGCCTAAATCGGTGAAAAAAAATGATCAAATATACCGAATTTACCGCTGACCTTATGGCACAGCGCGAAATTATACAGACTTAATATAAGATAGACTGAAAATTATATAATTTAATTTATCGCTGACTCTGTAACTCATAGTTGTTTAACGGGGGGAACCAAGGTTATTTAAAATTTACCAATAAAATTGCATATTTTACAGTAAATAAAACACTTTATTTACCTTCTCGATAACAACAGTTATAATGAACATTATTACATCAAATTATAAAACATAGTTAACAAACTATTTAAATAAATGATAGTCATTGCGTAAATTCAATTTTTCCCGTTACGGCTGCTATCAACATATTCCCCCGTTCTCCCACACTCACTCACCCGGTACTGCTATCAACATATTCCCCCGTTCTCCCACACTCACTCACCCGGTACTGCTACCAACATATTCCCCCGTTCTCCCACACTCACTCACCTGGTACTGCTATCTAACATATTCCCCCGTTCTCCCACACTCACTCACCTGGTACTGCTATCAACATATTCCTCCGTTCTACCACACTCACTCACCTGGTACTGCTATCTAACATATTCCCCCGTCTCCCACACTCACTCACCTGGTACTGCTATCAACATATTCCTCCGTTCTCCCACACTCACTCACCTGGTACTGCTACCAACATATTCCCACGTTCTCCCACACTCACTCACCTGGTACTGCTATCTAACATATTCCCCCGTTCTCCCACACTCACTCACCTGGTACTGCTATCTAACATATTCCCCCGTCTCCCACACTCACTCACCTGGTACTGCTACCAACATATTCCCACGTTCTCCCACACTCACTCACCCGGTATTGCTACCAACATATTCCCCCGTTCTCCCACACTCACTCACCCGGTATTGCTACCAACATATTCCCCCGTTCTCCCACACTCACTCACCCGGTATTGCTACCAACATATTCCCCCGTTCTCCCACACTCACTCACCCGGTATTGCTACCAACATATTCCCCCGTTCTCCCACACTCACTCACCCGGTACTGGTACCAACATATTCCCCCGTTCTCCCACACTCACTCACCCGGTATTGCTATCAACATATTCCCCCGTTCTCCCACACTCACTCACCTGGTACTGCTATCAACATATTCCCCCGTTCTCCCACACTCACTCACCTGCTACTGCTACCAACATATTCCCCCATCTCCCACACTCACTCATCTGGTACTGCTACCAACATATTCCCCCGTCTCCCACACTCACTCACCTGGTACTGCTATCAACATATTCCCCCGTTCTCCCACACTCACTCACCTGGTACTGCTACCAACATATTCCCCCATCTCCCACACTCACTCACCCGGTACTGCTATCAACATATTCCCCCGTTCTCCCACACTCACTCACCTGGTACTGCTACCAACATATTCCCCCGTCTCCCACACTCACTCACCTGGTACTGCTACCAACATATTCCCCCATCTCCCACACTCACTCACCTGGTACTGCTACCAAGTTATTCCAAAAATTCAAAAAAAAATTCAGAAGTGCCGAAATGACCTTCATAAGGCGCAGAAAGAGTCCCGACTCAAACAGACTACAGCGGCCAAGAATACAGTTAAAGCTGCATCTAGGTCCCTGAACAGGCAGTACTCTGTTAATCTACAGGAGCTAATAAACCAACAGGTTGATGCCATCAATGATGCTGACGACAGCAGGCAATCATCCCAGGCATGGAAATCGATCAATCTGCTTACTGGGCGGAAAAGCCAACCAACCACCAAGGTTAAGGCTGAATCACCAGCCGATCGCCTTAATGGTTGGAAAGCCCACTTTGAAAAGCTCCTCAATAATGACAGGGTATTGCCTGATAACTTTATAGAAGTAAAAGTGTCTGAGTCTGTACTCCCAGATATTCCCATTGGCGATATCTCCTTTGCAGAAGTGAAGGCTGCTGCAAAGAGCATTAAGACCAATCGTGCCAGTGGAGTAGATGGTGTTCCCCCTGAGGTCTTTAAAATACCTGAGTGTTTAAAGCTCATCTATCCCATCATAGTAGACATGTACCGTACAACAAGAGTCCCACAAGAAATGAAAACAAATAAGTTGGTGCCAGTTCCCAAGAAGGGCAACCTAACACTCTATGGTTCTTTTCGGGGAATCTCATTGATCTCGATTGCTGCAAAACTATACAATAGAATTCTATTAAATCGCATCAGAGATCCCATTGAGAGACTGCTACGTGGAAATCAGAATGGGTTCCGTAAAGGTCGTGGGACCATGGAGCCCATTTTGGCACTTAGAAGGATAATTGAAGAGTTATCAAAAAAGAAAGACAGGCATCTGGCTGTTATCTTTGTTGACTTCTTCAAGGCCTTTGATTCAGTCTCTCGCTCACGTATGTTCAGCATACTTTCATTATATGGGATTCCTGATGAAATTATTGCAGCAATCAGATCAGTATACGATGGTTCGACAACATTTGTGTCTACTGTTGACGGTGACACAGAACCATTTGAAGTGTTATGGGGCGTCCTCCAAGGAGACACACTTGCACCATTCTTGTTCATTATTGTGGTTGACTATGTTCTACGCATGTCCTTAGATCATCATAATGATGATGGGGTGATGATAACTCCACCTACTGGCTCCAGAAGTCGAGGAAATCCTGCCAAGTACCTAACTGATCTAGACTTTGCTGATGACTTAGGAGTACTCTCAGAATCATTAGAGGGAGCCCAGCGGCTCCTCAGCTCATTAGAACATGCTGCTTCTAGTGTTGGTCTTTTTATTAACTCCAGAAAGACCAAAATTCTGACAGTTAACTTTGAAAGTCCTCAGCAAGTCTCTGATCGGATGAGCATAAGCTCAAAGGATGGTATGCTTGAGCATGTGGACGACTTCTGTTACCTGGGATCATGGATCCGGAAGTCAGGTGAGGACCTTCGAATACGTAAGGGAAAGGCATGGGCAGCCTTGAATAGGCTTTCCAGGATTTGGAAGTCACCTAGAATTAATCGGAAACTTAAGGTCCGATTATTTAGAGCAGCAGTAGTTCCAGTACTCCTCTACGGGAGTCCATGCTGGGCTCTAACTGCTGAGGACACCAAATCTCTGGATGGCACATTCACAAGAATGCTACGCCGGGTACATTGTGTCAAGTACAATGCACACATCTCCAACCAGACACTATATAACATTGGAGGTGTCTCATTGGTTCCCCCAAGCTTGACACTAGAACAAAATCGCCTCCGCTTTGCAGGACATTGCTTTCGCCGTGAGGACCAGCCAGTGCATAATCTTGTACTTTGGCAGCCTCATGGAGTGAATAAGCATGGTGGACAGCCCATGACTTTCTTGAGACGCATCTTAAAGGACACTGGCCTTAAAGATGCGGATGATCTAGCAAATGTCATGGGTGATAGGGAGTTGTGGCGGTGCAATTTTGTTGACAAGCCGGCACAGCATTCTTAAAAATGCAGCTGCAATGCAGCATGCCGATCCTAGTAGTAGTAGTACTGCTACCAACATATTCCCCCGTTCTCCCACACTCACTCACCCGGTACTGCTACCAACATATTCCCCCGTTCTCCCACACTCACTCACTCACCTGGTACTGCTACCAACATATTCCCCCGTCTCCCACACTCACTCACCTGGTACTGCTATCAACATATTCCCCCGTTCTCTCACACTCACTCACCTGGTACTGCTACCAACATATTCCCCCGTTCTCCCACACTCACTCACCTGGTACTGCTACCAACATATTCCCCCATCTCCCACACTCACTCACCTGGTACTGCTACCAACATATTCCCCCGTCCCCCACACTCACTCACCTGGTATTGCTATCTAACATATTCCCCCGTCCTCCCACACTCACTCACCTGGTACTGCTATCAACATATTCACCCGTTCTCCCACACTCACTCACCTGGTACTGCTATCTAACATATTCCCCCGTTCTCCCACACTCACTCACCCGGTACTGCTACCTAACATATTCCCCCGTTCTCCCACACTCACTCACCTGGTACTGATATCAACATATTCCCCCGTTCTCCCTCACCTGGTACTGCTATCTAACATATTCCCCCGTTCTCCCACACTCACTCACCCGGTACTGCTATCTAACATATTCCCCCGTTCTCCCACCCTCACTCACTCACCTGGTACTGCTATCAACATATTACCCCGTTCTCCCACACTCACTCACCTGGTACTGCTATCAACATATTCCCCCGTTCTCCCACACTCACTCACCTGGTACTGCTATCTAACATATTCCCCCGTTCTCCCACACTCACTCACCCGGTACTGCTATCTAACATATTCCCCCGTTCTCCCACACTCACTCACTCACCTGGTGCTGCTATCAACATATTACCCCGTTCTCCCACACTCACCCACCTGGTACTGCTATCAACATATTCCCCCGTTCTCCCACACTCACTCACATGGTACTGCTACCAACATATTCCCCCGTTCTCCCACACTCACTCACCTGGTACTGCTATCAACATATTCCCCCGTCTCCCACACTCACTCACCTGGTACTGCTACCAACATATTCCCCCGTCCCCCACACTCACTCACCTGGTATTGCTATCTAACATATTCCCCCGTCCTCCCACACTCACTCACCTGGCACTGCTATCAACATATTCCCCCGTTCTCCCACACTCACTCACCTGGTACTGCTATCTAACATATTCCCCCGTTCTCCCACACTCACTCACCCGGTACTGCTACCTAACATATTCCCCCGTTCTCCCACACTCACTCACCTGGCACTGCTATCAACATATTCCCCCGTTCTCCCACACTCACTCACCTGGTACTGCTATCTAACATATTCCCCCGTTCTCCCACACTCACTCACCCGGTACTGCTACCTAACATATTCCCCCGTCTCCCACACTCACTCACCCGGTACTGCTATCTAACATATTCCCCCGTTCTCCCACACTCACTCACCCGGTACTGCTACCTAACATATTCCCCCGTCTCCCACACTCACTCACCCGGTACTGCTATCTAACATATTCCCCCATCTCCCACACTCACTCACCTGGCACTGCTATCAACATATTCCCCCGTTCTCACACACTCACTCACCTGGTATTGCTATCTAACATATTCCCCCGTTCTCCCACACTCACTCACCCGGTACTGCTACCAACATATTCCCCCGTCCCCCACACTCACTCACCTGGTATTGCTATCTAACATATTCCCCCGTCCTCCCACACTCACTCACCTGGCACTGCTATCAACATATTCCCCCGTTCTCCCACACTCACTCACCTGGTACTGCTATCTAACATATTCCCCCGTTCTCCCACACTCACTCACCCGGTACTGCTACCTAACATATTCCCCCGTTCTCCCACACTCACTCACCTGGCACTGCTATCAACATATTCCCCCGTTCTCCCACACTCACTCACCTGGTACTGCTATCTAACATATTCCCCCGTTCTCCCACACTCACTCACCCGGTACTGCTACCTAACATATTCCCCCGTCTCCCACACTCACTCACCCGGTACTGCTATCTAACATATTCCCCCATCTCCCACACTCACTCACCTGGTACTGCTACCAACATATTCCCCCGTATCCCACACTCACTCACCTGGTATTGCTATCTAACATATTCCCCCGTTCTCCCACACTCACTCACCCGGTATTGCTATCAACATATTCCCCCGTCTCCCACACTCACTCACCTGGTACTGCTACCAACATATTCCCCCGTCTCCCACACTCACTCACCCGGTACTGCTACCAACATATTCCCCGTTCTCCCACACTCACTCACCCGGTACTGCTACCTAACATATTCCCCCGTTCTCCCACACTCACTCACCCGGTACTGCTACTTAACATATTCCCCCGTTCTCCCACACTCACTCACCCGGTACTGCTACCAACATATTCCCCGTTCTCCCACACTCACTCACCCGGTACTGCTACCTAACATATTCCCCCGTTCTCCCACACTCACTCACCCGGTACTGCTACTTAACATATTCCCCCGTTCTCCCACACTCACTCACCCGGTACTGCTACCAACATATTCCCCGTTCTCCCACACTCACTCACCCGGTACTGCTACCTAACATATTCCCCCGCCTCCCACACTCACTCACCTGGTACTGCTATCTAACATATTCCCCCGTCTCCCACACTCACTCACCTGGCACTGCTACCAACATATTCCCCCGTCTCCCACACTCACTCACCTGGACTGCTACAACATATTCCCCCGTTCTCCCACACTCACTCACCCGGTACTGCTACCAACATATTCCCCCGTTCTCCCACACTCACTCACCTGGTACTGCTACCTAACATATTCCCCCGTTCTCCCACACTCACTCACCTGGTACTGCTATCTAACATATTCCCCCGTTCTCCCACACTCACTCACCCGGTACTGCTATCTAACATATTCCCCCGTTCTCCCACACTCACTCACTCACCTGGTACTGCTATCAACATATTACCCCGTTCTCCCACACTCACTCACCTGGTACTGCTACCTAACATATTCCCCCGTTCTCCCACACTCACTCACTCACCTGGTACTGCTATCAACATATTCCCCCATCTCCCACACTCACTCACCCGGTACTGCTATCAACATATTCCCCCGTTCTCCCACAATCACTCACCTGGTACTGCTACCAACATATTCCCCCGTTCTCCCACAATCACTCACCTGGTACTGCTACCAACATATTCCCCCGTTCTCCCACACTCACTCACCCGGTACTGCTATCTAACATATTCCCCCGTTCTCCCACACTCACTCACTCACCTGGTACTGCTATCAACATATTACCCCGTTCTCCCACACTCACTCACCTGGTACTGCTACCTAACATATTCCCCCGTTCTCCCACACTCACTCACTCACCTGGTACTGCTATCAACATATTACCCCGTTCTCCCACACTCACTCACTCACCTGGTACTGCTATCAACATATTCCCCCGTTCTCCCACACTCACTCACCTGGTACTGCTATCTAACATATTCCCCCGTTCTCCCACACTCACTCACCCGGTACTGCTACCTAACATATTCCCCCGTTCTCCCACACTCACTCACCTGGCACTGCTATCAACATATTCCCCCGTTCTCCCACACTCACTCACCTGGTACTGCTATCTAACATATTCCCCCGTTCTCCCACACTCACTCACCCGGTACTGCTACCTAACATATTCCCCCGTCTCCCACACTCACTCACCCGGTACTGCTATCTAACATATTCCCCCATCTCCCACACTCACTCACCTGGTACTGCTACCAACATATTCCCCCGTCTCCCACACTCACTCACCTGGTATTGCTATCTAACATATTCCCCCGTTCTCCCACACTCACTCACCCGGTACTGCTACCAACATATTCCCCCGTCCCCCACACTCACTCACCTGGTATTGCTATCTAACATATTCCCCCGTCCTCCCACACTCACTCACCTGGCACTGCTATCAACATATTCCCCCGTTCTCCCACACTCACTCACCTGGTACTGCTATCTAACATATTCCCCCGTTCTCCCACACTCACTCACCCGGTACTGCTACCTAACATATTCCCCCGTTCTCCCACACTCACTCACCTGGCACTGCTATCAACATATTCCCCCGTTCTCCCACACTCACTCACCTGGTACTGCTATCTAACATATTCCCCCGTTCTCCCACACTCACTCACCCGGTACTGCTACCTAACATATTCCCCCGTCTCCCACACTCACTCACCCGGTACTGCTATCTAACATATTCCCCCATCTCCCACACTCACTCACCTGGTACTGCTACCAACATATTCCCCCGTCTCCCACACTCACTCACCTGGTATTGCTATCTAACATATTCCCCCGTTCTCCCACACTCACTCACCCGGTATTGCTATCAACATATTCCCCCGTCTCCCACACTCACTCACCTGGTACTGCTACCAACATATTCCCCCGTCTCCCACACTCACCCACCTGGTACCGCTATCAACATATTCCCCCGTCTCCCACACTCACTCACCCGGTACTGCTACCAACATATTCCCCGTTCTCCCACACTCACTCACCCGGTACTGCTACCTAACATATTCCCCCGTTCTCCCACACTCACTCACCCGGTACTGCTACTTAACATATTCCCCCGTTCTCCCACACTCACTCACCCGGTACTGCTACCAACATATTCCCCGTTCTCCCACACTCACTCACCCGGTACTGCTACCTAACATATTCCCCCGTTCTCCCACACTCACTCACCCGGTACTGCTACTTAACATATTCCCCCGTTCTCCCACACTCACTCACCCGGTACTGCTACCAACATATTCCCCGCTCTCCCACACTCACTCACCCGGTACTGCTACCTAACATATTCCCCCGCCTCCCACACTCACTCACCTGGTACTGCTATCTAACATATTCCCCCGTCTCCCACACTCACTCACCTGGCACTGCTACCAACATATTCCCCCGTCTCCCACACTCACTCACCTGGACTGCTACAACATATTCCCCCGTTCTCCCACACTCACTCACCCGGTACTGCTACCAACATATTCCCCCGTTCTCCCACACTCACTCACCTGGTACTGCTACCTAACATATTCCCCCGTTCTCCCACACTCACTCACCTGGTACTGCTATCTAACATATTCCCCCGTTCTCCCACACTCACTCACCCGGTACTGCTATCTAACATATTCCCCCGTTCTCCCACACTCACTCACTCACCTGGTACTGCTATCAACATATTACCCCGTTCTCCCACACTCACTCACCTGGTACTGGCTATCAACATATTCCCCCGTTCTCCCACAATCACTCACCTGGTACTGCTACCAACATATTCCCCCGTCTCCCACACTCACTCACCCGGTACTGCTATCTAACATATTCCCCCGTTCTCCCACACTCACTCACTCACCTGGTACTGCTATCAACATATTACCCCGTTCTCCCACACTCACTCACCTGGTACTGCTACCTAACATATTCCCCCGTTCTCCCACACTCACTCACTCACCTGGTACTGCTATCAACATATTCCCCCATCTCCCACACTCACTCACCCGGTACTGCTATCAACATATTCCCCCGTTCTCCCACAATCACTCACCTGGTACTGCTACCAACATATTCCCCCGTTCTCCCACAATCACTCACCTGGTACTGCTACCAACATATTCCCCCGTTCTCCCACAATCACTCACCTGGTACTGCTACCAACATATTCCCCGTTCTCCCACACTCACTCACCTGGCACTGCTATCAACATATTCCCCCGTTCTCCCACACTCACTCACTCACCTGGTACTGCTATCAACATATTACCCCGTTCTCCCACACTCACTCACCTGGTACTGCTACCTAACATATTCCCCCGTTCTCCCACACTCACTCACTCACCTGGTACTACTATCAACATATTACCCCGTTCTCCCACACTCACTCACTCACCTGGTACTGCTATCAACATATTACCCCGTTCTCCCACACTCACTCACCTGGCACTGCTACCAACATATTCCCCCGTCTCCCACACTCACTCACCTGGTACTGCTACAACATATTCCCCCGTTCTCCCACACTCACTCACCCGGTACTGCTACCAACATATTCCCCCGTTCTCCCACACTCACTCACCTGGTACTGCTACCTAACATATTCCCCCGTTCTCCCACACTCACTCACCTGGTACTGCTATCTAACATATTCCCCCGTTCTCCCACACTCACTCACCTGGTACTGCTATCTAACATATTCCCCCGTTCTCCCACACTCACTCACCCGGTACTGCTACCAACATATTCCCCCGTTCTCCCACACTCACTCACCTGGTACTGCTACCTAACATATTCCCCCGTTCTCCCACACTCACTCACCTGGTACTGCTACAACATATTCCCCCGTTCTCCCACACTCACTCACCCGGTACTGCTACCAACATATTCCCCCGTTCTCCCACACTCACTCACCTGGTACTGCTACCTAACATATTCCCCCGTTCTCCCACACTCACTCACCTGGTACTGCTATCTAACATATTCCCCCGTTCTCCCACACTCACTCACCCGGTACTGCTATCTAACATATTCCCCCGTTCTCCCACACTCACTCACTCACCTGGTACTGCTATCAACATATTACCCCGTTCTCCCACACTCACTCACCTGGTACTGGCTATCAACATATTCCCCCGTTCTCCCACAATCACTCACCTGGTACTGCTACCAACATATTCCCCCGTCTCCCACACTCACTCACCCGGTACTGCTATCTAACATATTCCCCCGTTCTCCCACACTCACTCACTCACCTGGTACTGCTATCAACATATTACCCCGTTCTCCCACACTCACTCACCTGGTACTGCTACCTAACATATTCCCCCGTTCTCCCACACTCACTCACTCACCTGGTACTGCTATCAACATATTCCCCCATCTCCCACACTCACTCACCCGGTACTGCTATCAACATATTCCCCCGTTCTCCCACACTCACTCACCTGGTACTGCTATCAACATATTACCCCGTTCTCCCACACTCACTCACCTGGTACTGCTACCTAACATATTCCCCCGTTCTCCCACACTCACTCACTCACCTGGTACTGCTATCAACATATTCCCCCATCTCCCACACTCACTCACCCGGTACTGCTATCAACATATTCCCCCGTTCTCCCACAATCACTCACCTGGTACTGCTACCAACATATTCCCCCGTTCTCCCACAATCACTCACCTGGTACTGCTATCAACATATTCCCCCATCTCCCACACTCACTCACCCGGTACTGCTATCAACATATTCCCCCGTTCTCCCACACTCACTCACCTGGTACTGGCTATCAACATATTCCCCCGTTCTCCCACAATCACTCACCTGGTACTGCTACCAACATATTCCCCCGTCTCCCACACTCACTCACCCGGTACTGCTATCTAACATATTCCCCCGTTCTCCCACACTCACTCACTCACCTGGTACTGCTATCAACATATTACCCCGTTCTCCCACACTCACTCACCTGGTACTGCTACCTAACATATTCCCCCGTTCTCCCACACTCACTCACTCACCTGGTACTGCTATCAACATATTACCCCGTTCTCCCACACTCACTCACCTGGTACTGGCTATCAACATATTCCCCCGTTCTCCCACACTCACTCACCCGGTACTGCTACCAACATATTCCCCCGTCTCCCACACTCACTCACCTGGTACTACTATCAACATATTCCCCCGTTCTCCCACACTCACTCACCCGGTACTGCTACCAACATATTCCCCCGTTCTCCCACAATCACTCACCTGGTACTGCTATCAACATATTCCCCCATCTCCCACACTCACTCACCCGGTACTGCTATCAACATATTCCCCCGTTCTCCCACAATCACTCACCTGGTACTGCTACCAACATATTCCCCCGTTCTCCCACACTCACTCACCTGGTACTGCTACCAACATATTCCCCCGTTCTCCCACAATCACTCACCTGGTACTGCTACCAACATATTCCCCCGTTCTCCCACAATCACTCACCTGGTACTGCTACCAACTTATTCCCCCGTTCTCCCACACTCACTCACTCACCTGGTACTGCTACCAACATATTCCCCCGTTCTCCCACACTCACTCACCTGGTACTGCTATCAACATATTCCCCCGTTCTTCCAACAACTCGCTGTACTTTCTGACTACGTGATTGAGTCCGAGATCTAACTCGTAGAAAGTTAGACTCTGTTGGCTGACCTGGGCTGCGTCACCAGATGGATCGTTATCAGCTTCCTGAATAATCAAATAAAGAAATAATCCAGTCAGTAATTATTTAATTAAATAGTTTAAAATTAAAAAAAATTGACTCTAGGAGCTAAAATAATGTTAGTTAACATTAAAATACACTAAATATATAACCAACAACAAATTACGCCAAAATAAAATATTTTGTTAAGAAAAGATATCTTTAGTATTGAATATATCGAAAAATGTTAAACGACTTAAACAAATTATTGATCCGGAGTCTCGGATACATTTATCAATCCAACACGTTCGTGGGGCCATCGCGCAACACGAGACGTGCAAACTCGTATTCGTCCGCCCAATATAATTTTAATATAAATATAAACTTTCCCTTATTTAATTTCGTTAAAAGTTGACAGAGTAAATCGTGTTAACAAATTTCCGACAATGACGCAGATGACACAATGACAACGACACACGGTTTACTAATGATACCGCTACGCTAAAGGCCCACCCACTCCCCAATCGTGGCTCGCCCCATACGTTCACATATCCACAACATCAGGTGTTATGATTTCAGGAATTAACATTAAACCGTGTTTTATTCATCAAGTGCCCGAAAGCAGTATCACCGTAATTAATATTACTGAAGGGGTTTGGTAGTTCGATTATTTACGCGGATGTAGAATTGATTTGACAAGCGACTTCTGCTTGACAGATTCTCTTTGGAATTTGGGGTAATTGGGCGGTGCCGCGAACCGCGATGGTTGCTTCGAGGCTGTATATCATCATATTTGGGTTGTAAAAATTACTGAAGGATGATCGATACTAACTGATAACATGTTGTTACAGAAAATAGAATCTCACGAGGGACAACATGTTCATTGTCAGGCGTTGTTCTATCGCATACAGACGTCAGATTCCGTGAATTAAACCGTAAACACCTGCCAATTGGCGAATCATTTTGTTGATTCAGCCGGATTTTTGTTAGCATTTGTTATTCTGAGGCGTTTCATTTTTTGATGCTACTTTTTGGACGCGTCAGGTTTTTTATATTAAAGGGACATAATTTTAGTTTTTTTTATATTATACGCACCGGAGACTAAAAGGTGTATATAATAAACGCGATGTACAAATAAAATGAAGATTTTTTCGACTACGCGGTCGAGAAATGCGGTTAATTTTTCCATCCATTCTTCATTTTTCTACAATAATAAAGGAATTTCAATTTTCAAAATTAAAATAAAAAAGTGATAATATTTTGTTTTACAAAATTCCACATTTTCAAATTCTGCGGTTATGCATCGGAATGTAATATGGCAAAATACTAATGGTTTATAACCGCTGTCACCACAAGCCACGACAAAGTAAACCCTTATGTCAAACCACAAAAGAGTTAAAGTGTTAAACTTCTCCGAAGATTGCATCAAAATTTTATAATTACGTTAAACTCAATCTGTGTGACCCCCCCCCCCCCCCCCCCCCCAAGACCGGTTTCCATCAAGAGCGGCTTGATGTAATTTTATTAAACCATGGTGTTCTGTTGAGAGGAGTAGTGAGTGCACGAAAGAGACAACCTTGACGTGTAATAAATAATATATTCGATAATATTCCTTGGTTTACAATATTATTATTAATGATGTATTATTGTCTGCTAATGGACGGCATTAATATGATTTCGCCCAGGACAGTCATTAGATTATGGGGGCAGCAGAATGTCACGTTCACTATTACCAACTAAATAAAACCCTAAAAGTTCTTAGATACCAAAGTATCGTACAGTAATACAATCTACGAGTTGAATACAATGCCAACTTTTTAATGAAAAAGAAGCAAAATATAGTTTGAATCATTCATTAGTGTGACATTGGTGAGCCAGAATTTATATTTTTGCTTTCATTCTTTAGCTACAAGCGTTTAAAAAAGTGTCTCCGTCGATATTGTACCATAGTTACAGCGCCGGTATTCTTAAACTTAATTAGTGATTTGTTGGCACTATTAGAAAGCTGACCGTGCAAGGATTCCACATATGTAACACAATCTGAATTTCTTTGAAAGACAGCTGAGATATTGGTGTTCGAAAGTTTCATTCTGTGCGAGGCATTATGTCTCATTTAAATCCATGGGTATACAAACGATTAGTAAAGATTGTGGGGCGAGCCACGAAGTGAGCGCAGTCTTAGCATAGGAGTACCATTAACGGTCTACTTTTGGATAGCGCCAATAAACCAGTCATTCAAACCAAACTTTGTGTATGTAGTCCGTGACAGTCATAGTCAGACAGTCTGTCCGTCGGAACTGGTAGTTCAGGCTTTTGATAAAATCCAAAATAAGTCGGTCAATCATTGCGGAAATTAAACCAAACATGGTACGTATGGAGTATCGTGCTGCGCGAAGACCTCACGAACGTATTTAAAATAGTGTTTTGTTGTAATAATAACGACATTACCGTACATTTTACACATTCTCGAACAGGAATGATGCCGGATTGAAACAAAGCGAGTGAGAGAGCCAGATACTAAAACGAATGCACATAAAGTGAAAAGTGAAATACAGAACTCACCTCATAGTCCATCTCGAGAGTGGCGAACGTTGGATTGTCGAACCCAACATCTACCCCCAGAGTAAAGTAGATGATGGTATTGGCTTTATGGGCCTCCAGGGGCGAGGAGATTGTCAATCTCGCCTCGCTATCGCGATTCAATATGTAGACGAGTTTCTGTTTCTCAACTGCGCCTACAGAGACAACGTTGATTATAATCAAAACACTAAACACAGGTAGAGCGCGAATTAAATATAAAACAACATTAATGACTGGCATAATTAATTATAAAAATGAAAACAAAGAGACTTTACAACTTTAGAGGAAATTACAGCATTGTATTGGCCTGTTCATTTAGTATTGTATTTGGTGTTATTGTTTACGTGGTAACCCATGACGGCGTTAAGTAATATCCACTAAGGGGACATTACTTAACGCCGTCATTTGATACCACGTAAACAATAGGTGGAAATTTGACTGACAGCCAGATAGGCCTACTACATTACCTACCGGTAGGCGGGATATAGCTATTAATAACCAGTAGGGCCTAGCTATATTATTATAACATGGCTCCAAACGCCACCATAAATATAAGCTAACTTATTTATAACATAATTTATGTCATTTTTACATTTATTTATACAGCAACTAATATAATTTGTGCAGTTTCTATCACTTATAATGTATATGTACAATCATTTCGTAATGTTAAAATTTTGGAATAAAACTACATACATACGTGTTGCAAAGTACTTTACAGTGTTCTGATCCTCGTTGCTTTATTTTCACTCACTCACTAACGTTCGTTCTTGTAACAAAGCTACTCGGATCATCACACTGTAAAGTGCTACTTTACACACAAGTATGTAAATAATTATTACCAGTTATTTTACTGTTAAATAGTTATTTTAAAATGCCACTGAGTGCAAAACTCAAAAGGCATACACGAGGGCAGTATATCTGAAATTCAGTCAATTCTTTAACTTTCAGTACGCCTAACTGTAGTAACGTTGTATGAATTGCAGGTTGTATACCGACCGACCCGTAATATAGTGTCATTTTCTGATGACACGGACCACCCCCCCCCCCAGATTTTTCTACAAATCTTTATCATATTGCTTGAAATTAGAAACCCAACTAGTTCCACTCACCGTGGTTGTTAACATGAAGCCGGAATTTTCGATTTTGCCTTTACATTTTTTTTTATATAAGCGTTTTAAAAAGAGGTCTTTTGCGAAATTGCACATCTTCTATCATAGCCATTCTTCACATTAACCTCACTTTATAGATATCATTAGAAAGCTTGCGTTCCAAGGATTCCAAATATGTAACAATGTCTGAATTTCGTTGAGAAACAGATGAAATATAGGCGTTCAAAGATTGCAAGAATTATTGTTCGCTACAGGCCATTTATTCTATTTAACAAATACACGATGTTCTGGAACAATTTGTTTATGTATGATTAGCTACACAATATATATATATTGTATAGGCATTCCGCTGTTGCCAACCAACTCATAAAATAAACAACATGTTCTAGAATTTCGTATATTTATTAAATAGAATAAATGGCTTGCAGCGAACAATACTTCTTGCAATCTTTGAACGCCTATATCTCAGCTCTTTCACAACGAAATTTAGACATTGTTACATATTTGGAATCCTTGTAACGAAAGCTTTCTGATGATATCTATAAAGCGAGGTTAATGTGAAGAATGGCGATGATAGGAGATGTGCAATTTCGCAAAAGACACTTTTTTAAAACGCTTATATAAAAAAATTTAAAGGCGAAATCGAAAATTCCGGCTTCATGGTAACAACCACGGTGAGTTGAACTAGTGGTGTTTCAAATTTCATGCAATATGATAAAGATCTGTAGAAAAATTTAGGGGGTGTCCGTGTCATCAGAAAATGACACTATATTACGGGTCGGTATACATGATTATTGTTAATACAATATACTATTTTTATAAATTATTATTCAAAGATTGTTTAGAAACTACGTTGTAAATTATGACGAAATGTCCGAATATTGTGTTTAACCGAAAAACACAATAACATCAACCTTTCAAAGGGTTTTACTCCCTATGAAATGCGTTAATCAGAGAATCTTTCTACAAAAACCTATATCTGTCTGTATTTTAATATCAAATCAAAGTTTTGAGAATTGTAACAATATTTGAATTTCGTGAGATTTTTTAGTGAGTCCTATAATTTAGGACTAAATTTAAATTATGAACAATTAAAGTTATCTAGAAAAGATAAACTTGGTGGATGAAAATTTTTCACAATTTATTTTACATTAGATTTTCTATTGTTTGCTAATGAGAGTAAACATGGCGCTCCGAGTTTGAAAGCGCCAATCTCATAGTCATCCAACATTTTCATCTTTTATTACACCTGCTATATATGTCGCACAAGTAGATAGCTGAATACAAATGTCATCTTTCTATTTGAAGAGTTGAAAGCTGAGTATATGGTCCGCATATAGGTATGATGTATATGAGTGTATCGAAATTGCGAGTCTTAAAAATTGGAAAGTGTTTCATTAGATACAAAATTACCAACAACCAATAATGATCGCATCGATTTGCGCCATTTCTTACTCAACGTTTCTAATAATAAAAATGGGACCCCATATAGAATTGAAGGAGCACAGACTTTACGCCAGATTAATGATGAGATCGATAGAGGAACAGAATCAACACTCTCGCCACGTGTATTAACTTTGGCTACGTTCGACGGGATTTTGTGCAAAAAGTGGTCCATGATGTTTTGCTTTGTCGCCGGAAATGGCAGACCGAAAAACCGACAGAATCGCGGCTTTATCATCGTTGAACTTCAGGCCGTCATTTGCTTCACTGGTGCTCCCAGCTGACTGCGCGGTACAGATCACAAATCGTGACCTTTCTAACCTAAGAAGTAGGTTAAATTCTCCAAAATATTTTTGGCATATCCTCAATTGTTCTTCAATGTTACTCCTGAGGTTCGCCATTAATAAAATGTCATCGCCATAGCATAGTGCAGGGTATCCCTCTCGTCCTATGTAAACCCAGCCCGGATTTTTCTAAGGTGCTAAAGAGTTCCAATAAATTAATATTGAAGAGATACGGGGAGAGTACCCCACCCTGACGAACATCCGAAAGTGAATGATAAGTGTTCAGATGTAAGACAGTCACTGTCAGCCGCCTTCCCATTGTGAAGTGAGGTGTGAGTATAGCACTTTATACATCGAAACTTTTTGCATTGAAACACATTGGAGATCTCTCAAATCATTCAATCTAAGAGTCCTATCCAAGGCCCAATAATCTAAGAGACTGAAACGGTTTTTATAATGACCAACTAGATTGTCCCCATTTGACATAGGAATTTCCATCCTATCTTCTGCTTTCAGTGTATTACAGAATTTGTTGCGGTTTGAAGCACATTGGTTTGCTAAGTTTCTTATATGTTGCCAGTTATCTTGAAATCATTAAATATATACTGACTTTTGATATAACACATATAACATGTATCACACCTACCAGGCAGGTACCACATCTAACAACACGTACCACACCTTACATATACCACACCTACAAGGTACAACACCTACCAGCTGTACTACATCTTTGTACCACAGCTATGTACCACACCTACCAAGTACCACACCTATCAAGTACCACACCTATCAAGTACCACACCTACCATGTACCACACCAACCATGTACCACACCTATATACCAGGTACCACACCTACAATGTACCACACCTACCATGTACCACACCTACCATGTACCACACCTACCATGTACCACACCTACCAGGTACCACACCTACCATGTACCACACCTACCATGTACTACACCTACCAAGTACCACACCTACCATGTACCACACCTACCAGGTACCACATCTAACACGTACCACACCTGCCATGTGCATGTACCCCACCATGTTGGAGATGTGTGCATTGAACTTGGCACAATGAACCCGGCGTAGCATTCTTGTGAATGTGCCATCCAGAGATTTGGTGTCCTCAGCAGTTAGAGCCCAGCATAGACTCCCATAGAGGAGTACTGGAACTACTGCTGCTCTAAATAACCGGACCTTAAGTTTCCGATTAATTCTCGGTGACTTCCAAATCCTGGAAAGCCTATTTAAGGCTGCCCATGCCTTTCCCTTACGTATTCGAAGGTCCTCGCCTGACTTTCCGGATCCATGATCCCAGGTAACAGAAGTCATCCACATGCTCAAGCATACCATCCTTTGAGCTTATGCTCATCCGATCAGAGACTTGCTGAGGACTTTCAAAGTTAACTGTCAAAATTTTGGTCTTTCTGGAGTTAATAAAAAGACCAACACTAGAAGCAGCATGTTCTAATGAGCTGAGGAGCCGTTGGGCTCCCTCTAGTGATTCTGAGAGTACTCCTAAGTCATCAGCAAAGTCTAGATCAGTTAGGTACTTGGCAGGCAGGACACCTACACCTACCATGCACCACACCTACCAGGTCCCACGCCTACCATGTACCACACCTACCAGGTACCACATCTACCAGGTACCACACCTACCATGTACGACACCTACCATGTACCACACCTATCATGTACCACACCTACCAGGTACCACACCTACAATGTACCACACCTACCATGTACCACACCTACCATGTACCACACCTACGAAGTACCACACATACCAGGTACCACACCTACCATGTACCACACCTACGAAGTACCACACATACCAGGTACCACACCTACCATGTACCACACCTACCAAGTACCACACCTACCATGTACCACACCTACCATGTACCACACCTACCAAGTACCACACCTACCACCATGTACCACACCTACCATGTACCACACCTACCAGGTACCACACCTACCCGGTACCACACATACCATGTACCACACATACCAGGTACCACACCTACCAGGTACCACACCTACCCGGTACCACACATACCATGTACCACACCTACCTGGTACCACACCTACCATGTACCACACCTACCATGTACCGCACCTACCATATACCACACCTACCATGCACCACACCTACCAGGTCCCACGCCTACCAGGTACCACACCTACCATGTACGACACCTACCATGTACCACACCTATCATGTACCACACCTACCAGGTACCACACCTACAATGTACCACACCTACCATGTACCACACCTACCATGTACCACACCTACCAAGTACCACACATACCAGGTACCACACCTACCATGCACCACACATACCAGGTACCACACCTACCATGCACCACACCTACCATGTACCACACCTACCAAGTACCACACCTACCATGTACCACACCTACCATGTACCACACCTACCAAGTACCACACCTACCACCATGTACCACACCTACCATGTACCACACCTACCATGTACGACACCTACCATGTACCACACCTATCATGTACCACACCTACC
The DNA here is from genome assembly GCA_032718475.1 of Nemertoderma westbladi. Classification (NCBI taxonomy): domain Eukaryota; kingdom Metazoa; phylum Xenacoelomorpha; order Nemertodermatida; family Nemertodermatidae; genus Nemertoderma; species Nemertoderma westbladi. The sequence continues at coordinate 17,367 of JAUCBJ010002774.1, read as the reverse complement.
AGGTACCACACCTACAATGTACCACACCTACCATGTACCACACCTACCATGTACCACACCTACGAAGTACCACACATACCAGGTACCACACCTACCATGTACCACACCTACCATGTACCATACCTACGAAGTACCACACATACCAGGTACCACACCTACCATGTACCACACCTACTAAGTACCACACCTACCATGTACCACACCTACCATGTACCACACCTACCAAGTACCACACCTACCACCATGTACCACACCTACCATGTACCACACCTACCAGGTACCACACCTACCCGGTACCATACCTACCATGTACCACACCTACCAGGTACCACACCTACCAGGTACCACACATACCAGGTACCACACCTACCATGTACCACACCTACCCTGTACCACACCTACCATGTACCAAACCTACCAGGTACCACACCTACCATGTACCACACCTACCATGTACCAAACCTACCATGTACCACACCTACCAGGTACCACACCTACCCTGTACCACACCTACCATGTACCACACCTAACATGTACCACACCTACCAGGTACCACACCTATCATGTACCACACCTACCAGGTACCACACCTACCATGTACCACACCTACCAGGTACCACACCTACCCTGTACCAAACCTACCCGGTTTTTTTTTTTTACACATCGTACGTTTATTTATATTTTCATATCAATAATACTGCTCTGCACATTGGACATAAGATAGATAAATTTACTAGGCCATCGAATTGTGTAGTACCCTCCACCAATAAAAAAAAAGTAAGCCAGTCCCACATTCGCCTACGCCCGCACCTCCAGACCTTCGGCTACCGCGCAGAGGATACCGGTTTCCCTCAGCGATTGTGTGGACCGCCGGGTCTTTGGTGTGCGGGCGCCCCTCAGACACATTAGAGCGGACCGCAGCAGGGCAAAGTTTAACTTCGTCCGCACGAGAGACACGGTCTGCGAATAGGGAGAATCCCGCTTGACTGAGAGGAGCGATATTCGATTTATGAGCGCATGCGCGCTTCTGCTAGCGCCCCCTGTGGTAGCCATGATGAACGGGCAGAAACCTCCATGCTCGATCTCATTTATCCTCTCCTCGTATTTTCGTCGTTTCTCCCTCTCGTGCTTCTGATACGCGGACGAAATGGAACGGGGGTTAGAGGAGCACAGCGGGTTGAATATCTTTACGTCCACGTATACTTTCTCGAACCTCCCGCCCCAGACCCCGCACGCTGCTACATCCAGCCGCGCATCCGGGTCCCTTGAGGTGCTCGCCAGCCGAAATTCCTCGCTCTCTACTTGTTGTAGACCGGGTTCACTCTCCACGTCATGGGCCACCTCGTTGAGCAACTCAGCTAAATAGTCCCGTACCTCGTTATGGCGAATACTGGGGTATCCCCCTGTCGGACAGTGCAGCGAATGCGAGATGGAGAATGCAACTCCACATACACAGTGGGAGGGGAGCTTTGGTGGCAACCAACCATACCTCAAGCACAGGGCATCCCGAAATGCTGTTTTGTGTAGGGCGAACCCGTACTTGAGGATTGGTAAGGCTGTTAGCCACGATGAAGCACCTTTCTCCTGTGTTAGTGCCCGGAGGTACTTGGAGTCGTCTGACAACTGTCTGTTTACATCCGCCGTCTTCGCTTTCACGTACTCCTCCCTTTCCCCCACCACTTCACGTACAATAAGCCTCTGTGCCTCGCGTGGTCGGGCCGTTCCGACCCCGATGGAATCGAGAGGTTCACAGATCCTCCTCGATGAATGGTAACTCTCCCGCAGGTCCTGTGGTTGGTATATTGCAAGGCCGCCCTCCCTTACAGGAAGAGCGAGCAACTTCCTCTCGATTTCGCCTGGAGGGGCCCGTCCGGTCAGTGTAGGTATGAGGTGGTCCACTATGTATTTCTCCACGTTGTCCAAGTTATCTACGAAATGTGGGGTGGTTCGGGAGAGGTAAGTAGACTTTGACTGTAGACCATTTATGAGGCAACTATATGCTGGATGGGGAGCAGTAACTGCGAACTCGTTTAATCGCGCCAATTGCTCACACAGTTTGTCAACACGCTCCAATATGAATTTGTTGCATGCGTTCTCTGAACCAATAACTGATCCTAGCACCCTGTGACCATCAGTCAATTTTATGCCGGTTCCTGCAAATATCTTCTCAGCCTGCTCTCTGTGCTCGTCCTTTACAATCAGATAGGATTTTACCGGGTTGGGGAAGTAGCCATACCCTGGACCGATTTCATTGACCTTCTCCCAGTACTCTCTTAGCCTTATGAGTCCGCCGGCGACATTCCCATCGTCTGCGAACCATTTTTGGATGAGAGAACCACCCCTTCGATTGGCATTTTGTTGGTCTCCACCGCATGGGTAGTCATGGTCCGCCTGTCTGTCCCCTGGGTCTCCAACCGCACCCATTGTTTCCATGGACTGCTTGCCCTCGTTCTCCGCTGATACGGTCTGTGCGCCTATCATTACGAGGTTCTTTACCATTGGCAGTGTACCAGAGCCATACATTGCCATGGCGAGCGGATCTCCCTGGGTGGTACCCTCCTCAGACCACATGATCTCTTTGTCCACGAACAGTGGGGTTGGTTCTCGATAGGTGTTCACCAGGACTGTTGACAATGCAGGACATACATGTTTAATGTTTAACAACGCGAGTTGTCTGTTCAATGCATTGAATGCGTTTGTTGCATCTATCGATAGGATTCCTTCGCACTCGGTGGTGTTGTATTGGTCACGCAAAGCATGAATGGCATGCTCGATTCCTCCAAGCTGCCCCACGCACAACTGGGTATTACCGGCCACTGCTTCCAGGTCTACCCTGGTACATGTCATTATCGACTTCCCTATTATCCTTCTCAGTACTTCTCCTACACCAATCGGTCGGACGCCGGGTGTTTTATCCAGGGGCACCAGTCGACATGCATTGAGTGGGGAAATACTCTTGGGGTCAACGTATTCGGTACAAAGGCGTCTCGTAACCGCGGCCACCGCGTTTCGCAGGTCGTTTGATGTGGATCCAAATGCCGTAAGCATGCGTCTCCATCCATCGGCGTCGATGCCAGATGGACCAGGTGTTCCCCGAGTGTGGAGGGATGCGGACAGAATTGCCTCACCCCTAATCGCGTCGAAAATTGCCGGGTGAAAACTGACAGTGTCCCCCCATGCTGATTCGATTAGTGACGGATCGACACTTGCAGGCGCTGGATGTTTCTCCCTTAGGATCTCCTTAACGGTTTTATTCCCAACCAATTCCGTTAATCCCATAACCGAACCGCCCTTACCATCCGTTAGTATATCCATTGCAGCGGAAATCCGTCCCGTGTTCATCCGAGACACGAAGTCCCTCCTGGGTTTATCAGAGTCCACCCTAACAGCACCATTTCCTACACTCCGGGCCTGGAGTGCTCTCCCTTCGTCTAAGAGAGCGCCAATGTCGCCCTCGTTCCAAAGTTCGAGTCGTCTCCGAAGGGTTTGGCTGATACTACCCAAGGCACCATGTCCATCTGGTTCCTTGACTGCGGCATGTAATAGTAGTTTAGGTGCTGTCATAACTGCTAGCAAAGCAACCCCTTCTAGATTGGATTTCTCGCTGAAGGCCTTTAAAAGTTTGGTAATTGAGCAAATAAATTGCCGACCGACCTGTGTACGAGGAATATTGAAGAGATGCGGCTTCCAGTGGACAACCTCGTCATACGCATCCTTTAATTGACTTTCAAATAACTCGCCGGGTATTCCGTTCCAACTAAACGCCAGGCCGCGGGGTTGATATCCTGGTAGGTCGGGGACGGCGCGAGACGGGGGAGTCGTAGGCATGACGGCGACGGCGCCTGACGGGGGCGTCGTAGACATGGCGGCGCCTGACGGGGGCGTCGTAGACATGGCGGCGCTTGACGGGGGCGTCGTAGACATGGCGGCACCTGACGCGGGCGTCGTAGACATGGCGGCGCTTGACGGGGGCGTCGTAGACATGGCGGCACCTGACGCGGGCGTCGTAGACATGGTGGCGCTTGACGGGGGCGTCGTAGACATGGCGACACCTGACGCGGGCGCCGTAGACATGGCGGCGCTTGACGGGGGCGTCGTAGACATGGCGGCGTCCGACGGGGGCGTTGTAGACATGGCGGCGCCTGACGCGGGCGCCGTAGACACGGCGGCGCCTGACGCGGGCGCCGTAGACATGGCGGCGCCTGACGCGGGCGCCGTAAACATGGCGGCAACTGATGGGGGCGTCGAAGGCGTGGTGGCGCCTGACGGGGGTGCAGTAGACGTTGCGGCGCCATTCAACTCCGCTGTGAATCCCACGACCTCGCTCACCACAACGTCAGACGCTGTGATGTCTGTTTGATCAGCCCCATTGGGAACAAGGGTCGAGTCTAGATCAATTAGAGTTTCATCTGGAGACCTAACGTCAAGATCCAACGGTTGCGATGAAGATATGCGCGCCGGCGCCACCTGGTTGTCAGCAGTTGACGACGATGTCGGCTGCGAACAGGAATGACCATTCCTGAATAGATTTTCGCACCGCCCTGCTGTACCAGGACCGCAGTTTTCGCAGGCCCGTTTTGCGCGAACGCAAACGCATGTCTTGCATTTGCCCGACGTAAAATTGCAGCCACAACACCTTCCCATATGCAAAATCAAAGTAGCCTGTGGTCAGTAGCAGTAACAGCGGTAGGCAAGCAGTAGGCCAAGCAGTCAGTCAGCACTGGGCTTAAGAAATCTACACACTCATCTACCCGGTACCACACATACCATGTACCACACCTACCTGGTACCACACCTACCATGTACCACACCTACCATGTACCACACCTACCAGGTACCACACCTACCAGGTACCACACCTGCCATGTACCACACCTACCATGTACCACACCTACCATGTACCACACCTACCAGGTAGCACACCTACCATGTACCACACCTACCAAGTACCACACCTACCATGTACCACACATACCATGTACCACACCTACCATGTACCACACCTACCAGGTACCTGTACCACACCTACCTGGTACCACAACTACCATGTACCACACCTACCAGGTACCACACCTACCAGGTACCACACCTACCATGTACCACACCTACCATGTACCACACCTACCATGTACCACACCTACCATGTACCACACCTACCAGGTACCACACCTACCATGTACCAACCCTACCATGTACCACACCTACCATGTACCACACCTACCATGTACCACACCTACCTGGTACCACACATACCAGGTACCACACCTACCATGTACCACACCTACCATGTATCACACCTACCAGGTACCACACCTACCTGGTACCACTTACAGGTACCACACCTACCATGTACCACACCTACCATGTACCACACCTACTATGTACCACACCTACCATGTACCACACCTACCAGGTACCACACCTACCATGTACCACACCTACCAGGTACCACACCTACCAGGTACCACACCTACCATGTACCACACCTACCATGTACCAAACCTACCATGTACCACACCTACCATGTACCACACCTACCCTGTACCACACCTACCATGTACCACACCTACCTGGTACCACTTACAGGTACCACACCTACCTGGTACCACACATACCAGGTACCACACCTACCAGGTACCACACATACCAGGTACCACACCTACCATGTACCACACCTGCCATGTACCAAACCTACCATGTACCAAACCTACCAGGTACCACACATACCAGGTACCACACCTACCATGTACCACACATACCAATTACCCCACCTACCATGTACCACACCTACCAGGTACCAAACCTACCATGTACCAAACCTACCATGTACCAAACCTACTAGGTACCACACATACCAGGTACCACACCTACCAAGTACCACACCTACCATGTACCACACCTACCATGTACCACACCTACCATGTACCAAACCTACCAGGTACCACACATACCAGGTACCACACCTACCATGTACCACACCTACCATGTACCACACCTACCATGTACCACACCTACCATGTACCACACCTACCCTGTACCACACATACCATGTACCACACCTACCATGTACCACACCTACCATGTACCACACCTACCATGTACCACACCTACCATGTACCACACCTACCATGTACCACACCTACCAGGTACCACACCTGCCATGTACCACACCTACCATGTACCACACCTACCATGTACCAAACCTACCAGGTACCACACATACCAGGTACCACACCTACCATGTACCACACCTGCCATGTACCAAACCTACCATGTACCAAACCTACCAGGTACCACACATACCAGGTACCACACCTACCATGTACCACACCTACCATGTACCACACCTACCATGTACCACACCTACCATGTACCACACCTACCATGTACCACACCTACCATGTACCAAACCTACCAGGTACCACACCTACCATGTACCACACCTACCATGTACCACACCTACCATGTACCAAACCTACCAGGTACCACACCTACCATGTACCACACCTACCAAGTACCAAACCTACCAGGTACCACACATACCAGGTACCACACCTACCATGTACCACACCTGCCATGTACCACACCTACCATGTACCAAACCTACCAGGTACCACACATACCAGGTACCACACCTACCATGTACCACACCTACCATGTACCACACCTTCCAGTTACCCCACCTACCAAGCATCAAGGCTCTCCCTTTAGGATCGACCGCCAGATGTTGTCCCGGAATAATTCGTCGACAGCCACTTTTCCCGAAAGTTTCTTGATGAACTTTTTCAAACACATTCTTTTTAGCGTCGTATTCTAGAATAGATATTCGTCCTGAATCGGTACCGCATACAATGTAATCTAAAATAATTAAAAGCTTCTTCAATTAGGATTGTATTATTGAATAATACGTGTTGTAGTTAATAACAACAGATAATTAATAATAGTAATAATAATAATAATTAATATAGTGTTTAAGTAATATCTAGGTATTGCAATATGTTAATTATTGACAATATTATTGACAAGTTAACATTGAGGAGAGATACTAATTCTCCAAGGTGGGATTTGCGAACCGGTATAAAGTTAGTTTACACCGTATTATTATTATATTTTATGAGAGGAATTCCTTGACTTAACATTTAGCTGTAAAATAAATTGAAAAAAAAAAACGAAAATTTAACTCACAATTTTCAATAGGTCCAATAATTATTCATAGTACCCTATTTGGCAACAAAATCGAATATGTTGGTCAAAAAAATATACTCAAACTGGAAACGGAGCAAGAAGCTAAACAATAAAAAAAAATATGAAAATATATATTTTAAATTCAATTTGAAATATATAAATTGGAGTATTATTACTATTCATTAATAGTAAACGCAGAAATAGCCGTGTAGAAGCCAGGAAGGATTGTATGCCCATTCATGTTGTGCAACCCATTTACTCTTCTTCGTCTCTGCAAGTAGTGTTAGCAGTGATTATTAATATTATTACACAGTGACAATATTTAAAATAATAATTAGAATACATTAATTCAAGGACTAAAATTTAAATTCAAAACGTTTTAATGATTTCAAGAACCACTGTGAATAATAATATTGATACAGCTAACAACAACTATTATATTCATTCATCATATATTCATATTTTTTCTTGTTTGGTACCGGTACACATCAGTGTACGTTATTATTGTATTTAATTAATTTGTTTGTTATTTTTTCTTGTCGTATTTTAGAAAAATATAGATTTATTTAATAACAGTTCCAAAATAGAGTTTACCTTTGTTTGCCCCTGTCAGTCGGAATGGCATTAAAGTACGAATTATTCCGAACACTTCTACACTCAGCAGTGTATACAGTTTACCAGTGTTTGTGTCCGGTTTCAACAACTCGATGATTTTTCCCCGGGAAATGACAATCTCCTGGTGTTTAGTTCCACTAAAGTTTCCATGAATTGCATGAGTTATTCCAGTTGCCCGTTGCAGAGTCAGGTTATATAAATACATTTCACTTAATGTTGATAAATGATCTTGCGGATATGAATGAGGAATTGAATATATTACAAAATATTATATAGATCGATAGGTTTAGCTCGAATTATCAATCGGCCTACTTTTAATAACATTTTAATCTAAATTTAGGATGATCAATAATTAATAATAGGATTAAACCTACGGCCCACCGGTAGTTGTATCGACTTAGTTACTCTCGGTCAGTTTGTCTGTATACCATCAAATAGCTAAAAATAACAGTAAAATAACTCAACACCAATCTGCCAATCTTGAACAAAGCCAAGAACAAAGTCTACAATGCGGCTTCAAGGCCCTCCTTCCAGCTTCCACACATTCCACATTCGGCTGACTGGGTGCATGTATTTAATATATAGTACCAGTCATCCAGTGTACCAGACACAGCTCAGCAGCCGACGACAGCCATCCTGATCCTAGCGCACTATATTGTGGTTTTGGGGGTATTTAATTAGGCATTTTTTGTTACCGGTAGGGTTAAAGCAGTACAGGGTAACATGACAGTTTTAATTACATTACAATTAATCATTCATTTATTAGGTAGGCCTACCGGTACCGGTGCTGCATTACGCATTACGATTACACTACTTATAGTACAACTGTCTGACTGTACGATACATCATAATATTAACAGACTAGGCCTACTGTGTCCTAACAGCCTAAGGCAGGTACCGGTACCGTACAGGTGCAGAGGTGGTAGGAGACACGAGACAGGGAGAGCACGGATCCGGATCAGCCTGAACTGGAATGACTAACTGCAACTGATAGACCTACCGCTGTACCGGTACTGCGGTAACTGACAACGACTGAACGACACCTATTACAGTATTCAGTCAGTCAGTATTGGCATGGCAACCAGGGAACCGCTGCGGCTGCGTGTCAATGCCAATCTCTGACAGTCTGATAACTGCAACAATCTGACAGTGAAACGTGACGGTCAGACGGTAGTGCTGTCTGTACCTTGTACCTGTAGTCTGGTAGTGTAAGCAGGTAAGTGTAGTACTGTCTGACTGTAGTACGATGTACCGTACTGTCGTACTCATATCAAGGCTGCAACCTGTACAGCTGTAAGGCAAGCCACACCACAAGGATGTACCGGTATTTAAAAAAGCCTGACCTCCTACCGGCTGACTGGTGCAATACAGTACAGCAGTAATACTGCAGGACTGTAATATAGGCTACTGGGCTAGCCAGTCGGGCAGAGGGAATGGGAACGCCAAATTATACTGAAATAGGTATCGGCAGCAATGTAAGTCTGTAAGTTGCATCTACTCTCTGACTCTAGCTAGACTTTGCAGTATTACCACACCTTTGAGTATTACAGTAGGCCTATTTGAAATCCCCGCCAGCAAATAAAGCCCAGAAATCTATCTTGAAAATTCCCGCCAATAAGAAATATTGATGCACAGAGAAAAGCCTCATTGGTCAGAGCGACTGGCAAAATACAAACTTGTAAAAGGAATTAAGGTAATCATTTAAATCGAATGTGGGGCGAGCCACGAAGTTGGCGGAGCCTTAGCGAATTGACACTGTTAGGGGGTGGGTCAATTTATGCAAATAGTTGTCGTCGTCGTCGTCGTTGTCGTCGTCGTCGTCGTCGTCGTCGTCGTCGTCGTCGTCGTTACGATTTTGACATGCTAATAACTTTGTCGGATTTAAAGCTGCCAAGTTGAAAATTTGTAGGTATCAATATGAGCAAAAGTTGAGATTTTTGAGAGACTTTCAGACACCATCAGTGCAATGGTCTCCCGCTAGAGGGCCACATGTCTAAACATTAAATGCCCTCCCATTTCTTTGCTTTTAATCCGTTTAAGCTGAAACTTGGCAGATATGTATTAGACCATTAGCTGTGACTTTCAAAGGAGGCGAATCCATCTGCAGTTCTCCAGTCTGCCGCTAAAGGGCCAAAGGTCTGAAAGTGAAATCGTTGTCGTCGTTACGATTTTGACATGCTAATAACTTTGTCGGATTTAAAGCTGCCAAGTTGAAAATTTGTAGGTATCAATATGAGCTAAAGTTGAGATTTTTGAGAGACTTTCAGACACCATCAGTGCAATGGTCTCCCGCTAGAGGGCCACATGTCTAAACATTAAATGCCCTCCCATTTCTTTGCTTTTAATCCGTTTAAGCTGAAACTTGGCAGATATGTATTAGACCATTAGCTGTGACTTTCAAAGGAGGCGAATCCATCTGCAGTTCTCCAGTCTGCCGCTAGAGGGCCAAATGTCTGAAAGTGAAATCGTTGTCGTCGTTATGATATTGACATGCTTATAACTTTGTCGAATTTAAAGCTGCCAAGTTGAAAATTTGTTTTGTTGAAAAACAGTTCAACAGTCACCCGCTATTTATATATATATATATATATTTACTACTTTATGCCTGAAAGTGAATAGATTCTCCCGTCTCATTGATTTTAATCAGTTTAAGCTGAATCTTGCCATATATTCTGGACCACATGCTGCGTCTTTGTGGGGGGGGGGGGGGGGGGGGGGAGATTTAATCGGTCTGCCGCTATACGCAAGTGAAAACTGATTTGCAGCCCAAATTCACCGCAATTTTTATTGAAATAAAGTTTCGTAAAAAAAACTTTTAAGCCATTATTTTAACGAAACTATTATTTAACTATTCTGGATCATATTTGTATTTGCCTTGTTGTATAAGTCGAACTATTGCGGGGTTCGCTTGTTGAAGTACCTTACATCTGTCGTTGATATCCGAAGCCGTAAATATATCCCTCATTCCTCTTCGCGGACAACCACCGATGAATTCTCCCCTAAGTCGACGGAACTCGGTAACATCCGCCTCCATTTCTTCCACACCATAGACCTTTATGTGGTCCTCGAGTTTACTGCTGAAGTAGTCGTGAAGCATGGCGTCCGCCTTGTTGATCGTTTTGAGTTGTTCCGTTAGGTTTGCGGATAGAGGATGTACAACTATTTTCTGCCTGGCGTTAATGGAAATATATATTATATCGTCGAACGTCCAGCCCATCAACTTCTTTAATAAAACCATCGATTCATCGAAACGCTCCAGGACCATTATTAAGTCGAATTCCTTATCAATGTAGTTAATGGCGGCTTTAATTTCACCGACTTCGGCATTTTTACTAAACTGAAAACCGAAATTCAACATCATTGGGTCTCTCAGAGGAAATTGTTTGTTTCCATTAATATAAAATTCGTCTGGATTGGCTACAAAATAAGCCAAAACATTGCTGCGGTTCTTAAAAACATTCAGACATGGAGGAAAAAACACACAGAAATGGGCCATAATGGAGTCGAATTGGCGAGCCGACTCCCTTACGATAGAGACACGTTTGCAACCCGGTTTCATTACTCGCTCCACTGTGGTTGCGTTGTATACCGTGTGAAGGTAGATAACGTCGACTTTGTTGCTGGAGGATGTTGCTGTGTAACCTTTCCCGTTGCCCATCAATAGTTGAGGCAAAAAACGAGATGTCCATATCACGAAATGAAGATGCCATGGTTTCGGGACTCCTATCCTCAGATGATTCCGAATAGCGAACCACGTGAGAACCGTGCTAACTGTCTCGCTGCCACATTTGTGTTGCTTCAAGAAATATATAACATTGGAACGGTTGAGAGGCGTAGAGTTATCAATGTTAGTGATGTCATAGTTTGCTGGAGTAGTAGTGTTGGGATTAGTTTTATATATTGCATTGTTCGGTGAAGGGTTGGGACTGTATTTATATATTAAATTATTTATATAAAAACTATCCATTGTCTTTCCAAAAGAGGTATAATATATAGTTGATATTGTTGTTAAGGTAACCAGTATACATAGCAACACTTTCAGTAATTTCATTTTAAGTTGAGTTTAGCGAATAGTGGCCACTACATACAGGTATATTTTTTCAAAATATCCCCTGTATTGTCCGCAAAGGTGCCGACAATAAAGACTTTAATGTTCGCGGACAATAATAGTAATTAAACCAATAAATCTTCCAAAAATAATGCTGATAATATAATATTAATCAAATCAACGATCTAAAAGATAAATGTGTTGATTTCGCATTATTTATTCTATATCAGTAATTACGTAATAATAATTAATAAAGGGTACTAGTGTGTTATAGGTATACACCCCCCTCAATTTTTTATTATACTGTAGCAAATTTTTGCCGACTTTTTTGTAAATATTCTAGAACATGTCATATATTTAATAATTTATATAATAAAATATTCTAGAACAAATATTCTTTGTTCTAGAACCAATTTTTAAAAAACTTACATATTATATTTTTTATTAGTGATGTTGTATTTGATATCAAGGTAATTATATTTTCAAGATTATTTTAATTTCTATAGCTAAGAATAATAATTGCATGTTGTAAAAATGACTGATTTGAGTTCAGAGGAATTAATAAGTCTTATGCAGTAGGCCTATAAGTCTTCTATGTAATTAATTTCTGAATATATGACCTCAATACAGTGAAATCCTTCTTTTAAAATTAGCTATTAAAAAAATACTAGCTACACCCCACCCACCCACTCACCTTGCCAGCAACGATAAAAATTAGATTAATCAAATTTTACAAAAATTAAAAAAAAATATATATATTTATATTTTTCAAAAAAATGTTTTAGAACAAAAATTATTTGTTCTAGAACATTTTTTTTCTTTTTTTCTTTTTTTTTTTAATTGAAATATTTGTTCTAGAACATTCATGAATTTTTTATAAATTAGCTAACATGTTCTGGAAAATGTTCATAAGAAGAAATAGCAAAAACTAGCTAGTAAAATTTTTTTTAGGGGGGTGTACCTATAACACACTAGCACCTAATAAGGTTAGCATTAAAATGTTTAGTTGTAGGGGTACTGTTTAGTGCTTACTACTACGTCCTAACGAAAACGACTTATTTTAACATAAATATGTATTGTTCCCATACAAACAAAGGAATTAACGGTAGCTGTAAATATTTATTATAAAATTTCAATACACCATAACCCTTAATACAACAACCATTTTTACGGGGTCGGAGCTCCTCCCCCCCCCCCCCCCCCCCCCTCCTCCCCCTATTTTTTTCAAATTTCAATAAAATGCTACGAAATTTGGTATGGATGATAGATCAACACCTTTTATTACAGGTGGCCTGGCCGGATTTTTTAATTTATGAGCTATTTCGATACAACAAGCCGTTAAAAATTGTCTATTTCGCAATGTTTAACCATCTCCGTCGGATTTATTTTTCGTCTTTGAAATGTAATCTAGATATCATTAGAACCGCCTTCGTCTGTAGATTCCGAATCTGAAAACCGTTTTAAATTTAACCAAAATTGGTAAAGATATTATCAAAAAACTAAGGTGTACATTTTGTGACGTAAATCGCTATAATTCTAATGTGTTTTTTATTCAATTCTAGAATATTAATTATGGATAATGAAAAAACAAGATGGAAAGTTTTAAACGCTGAGCTAAATAATAATTAATATTCTAGAATAAAGACAACAAAACATCAGAATTATAGCGATTTATGTCTCTAAATTTACACCTTAGAATTTTGATAATATCTTTACCAATTTTCGGTTAAATTTAAAACGGTTTTCAGATTCGGAATCTACAGACAAAGGCGCTTCGAATGATATCTACTGTAGATTACATTTCAAAGACGTAAAATAAAGTCTACGGAGGTGGTTAAACATTGCTAAATAGACATTTTTAAGGGCTTGTTGTATGGAAATAACTGAGAAATTGATAAATCCGGCCAGACCACCAGTAAGAAAAGGTGTCGATCTATCATCATACCGAATTTCGTAGCATTTTATTGAAATTTGAAAAAAATTAGGGGGGGGGGGGGGGGGGGGCTCCGACCCCCTAAAAATTGTTGTTGTATTAAGGGTTGTACTATTAGAAGGTCAATAAGTAAATAAATTAACAAACTAGTTTCATTATCAGCATTATAATGAATTTCAATGAAATTAAAATCAGTGCAGTGATTATTTACAATAAAAGAGCTGCTTTGTTATAAAGCTACTAAGTTGGTAACAGCTTTTTAGTATCACACTTCAGCGCTTCTTTCATTCAATCGCTAAGCAGCCAATAAAAATAATATAATATTAATTATAGATTATTAGTATTGTATTATATTGTTTACATTGTAAATAAACTAAATAATATTATGTTACACATCTCAATAACGGTGTTATATTTTACTAACCGTTTTATTATTATTACAGTTCGATATATAACAACGCAATATTATTATTTTCAGTATATATATATTGTATATATTGTATATATTGTATATATCCAAATATATTTATATAATTATTAACAGTGCGTGCAGGAGTGCAGCTGGTATGGTGTGGCTCACTTGGTTAGATATGATTTATCGGGACAGCACCGCCGCTGATGGAATAATCTGTGGATCTCTATTAAGTATGAAGATAATTAATAATTCAAATACCAAACAAATTAATTATTGATGCTAAATATTTAATAATTTTTACTACAAGTGTGGGTGGGTTTATATATATCAATAATGCAATCACAGGTAACAATAATTATCGTAATAAAATAATCACTGCTCACATTCAATCCGTACTTCGGATAATTTTAAATCTCTTTTTGAATCTCACTTACCAAACTTATTGTATTACGATGAGAGTTTAAAATCAAAACGTATAAATAATGTTTTTTCCGGAAAATGGTAAATACGATATTAACTTAGTAAAAAACTATAAAAATAAAAACCGAAACTCCGATTTCACAAATAGGAAACGATACATACCGATTAATCTTTACTATGTCATTTGTCATCCCTATTATATTATTTCTATGCACTATTATTCACATAGGAATAACACATTCGTGGGGTCTTCGCACAGCACGAAGTGAGCAAAGCCTTTAGCATATGGGTACCATTAACGAGTTTCTTCAACACAATACTCGTCCTCCTCATGTGCCTCGTTGCGTTCGTTCGTTTTTGATAAAACTTCCGATTCTTTCTCAACTTTTGACGGACTACATATGTACCAAGTTTTGTTTAATTTCATCAAGGAATAACTGAGTTATTAGCGATCAAAAATTTACGACGACAGACGACGACAGACAACTCGCCAATGGCACCCATAACAGTAGATTACTTATTATCATTTTATACTGCAATATATTTAACCACCGTTCCGATATAGATAATTTCTTGATTTTTCAACGAAAAATACCGTGGGCTATCGGTTGCACAAATAGGAGTTATCAAAATATATTAAAAATTATAAATAAAAATAAAATGGAACTATGTTTTATCTTAGGCCGCTGCACTTCCATATATTTAACATTATTTTGTAATTGACTAGGCCTATATAATTATATTTACCTTTACCATTGACTGTATACTATATATAACAGGAGATATACATAAAAACCCGGTACCAGGACCATATGTAGTCCGATATATATCCGAGCATATAGGGGCTGGGGTAAAACAGACTGTAAACAAGGGGGGAAAACAATTACGGGGAAAAATGACCAGGGAGGGAGGAAAAACGCAGAGATGAAGGAAAAACGCAATAATGTATTTTTGTACCATACATATTTTTATTATAATTTTTATATATTTGTAATCCAGAGAACGCGCGGCAAACTATGGGAAGGCAAACCAGGATGTTGGACCATATAAGGCCGAAAATTATGCTTCGCATGATCTGCAAGAGTGGACCAGCATTCCATGGGAATGAAACGGGAGCACCACCTCAGATAGAATAGAATCGGGTCGTACACCCAGAAGTCGCGGCACAACCCGGGCGTATAGCACTAAACCCAAATGTAGACATATACGAGTATTATCCCAGAACTGTAGGGAGAGCACACATAATAGAACAGCCCTTAAACGTGCAGGATGGGAGCAGAGTACCATAATATATCGCAGCGCAATACAGCACAGTACCAATGGAACAACAGTACAACCCGCAGCCAATCTATGCAGCACCAATCAGCCAACCAGAACCCTATAGAGTGGTTAGCCAACAGGAGGCCCTTATAGCGGCGAATGGGAGGAACCACCCAATAGCAGCCCTAAATGCGGCAAGAAACAAACAGCTAAGTGGAATAAATATAATAAATTGGCAAGATAAAGTATTACGGCAACCCTACAACAGAGACCAAGTACAAGAACAATGGATTTAATAGCCATAGAGATGAACAAAGACAGCCAGCAACAGTTAGGAGTAGTACCCCAATTCCAAAGCGACCAGAGATTAATCAAAGTATAATGGGAGCTGGCCTAATCAGGTATCCATCAATCGGTCAATGGAAAAATAGATCATGAAATGCCAACTATATACAATTTAAACAAATATTTATGACGGAAATATACAGTAGAAATAATCCCGACCAACAGAAAATGAGATATTTACTAGCATATACGGCATCCACAGCACACGAAGTGGCGAAACAATATGTGGGATTGACAAACGGATTAACACAAGCCTGGAAAGCGTTAGAAAGAAGGTTCGGAAATCCAGGAAAGATACTACAAGCACTGTATATGAAGAAGAATTATTACCCAGTAATAAAAACCTAAGGAGACGAAGGAGAAGGAAGAGGTTATGGAGAAGAAGCAAGATTATAAAAAATGTTTGACTCAACATCAGGATCGGCAATTCAATCACCAGGGAGACCTGAAAAACTAGCAGTTAGATTTATAGAGCCGGTAGAACAATATGGAAACACAAATAAAGGAATAATCCGAACATCCAACTTACATTCAAGGTGCTACTTACATCCCGGTAACGGGTAATCATTCGTTGAAGGAAAGTGTAACATGGAAAGGATTAACGCGAGACGACCAATGGAATTATATTAGGCATAATGGACTATGTAGTTGGTGTTTTCGACAAGGGATACGAAATTATAGAAGTAGGAGTGCAGATAATTATGACAACAGCAAACAGGACCGCATATATATTTTATAACTACCGTACCTACGACATTCCTATATAGTGAATGATACTTACGATAAAAAATATTTTATAAGAAATAAACCTTGAACATAATAAAAGATTTATTATGTATTGGACATTTATATAACTCTAGGTATATTATTATTTTACAGGACTATAAATAACTTTATATGATTGTGATTTAATCATTTGTTAATTTCCAGGAATTAATGAGATTAATTATTTCAGTTTATTTTCTTAAACATATTATTAGTTGGTAAGTATAAAGTAATAAAAGGTTAGTAAAACGAAGAGATAAGGTCGAAGTAAATATACATATGGAACAGTGAACACAGGTAATGTAAACGTGAGTATATGAGTTGAGGCGATGAGAGAATTATTAGTTCGTAAGTTAAGCTAAAATGGGGAGATTTGGAGAT
>JAUCBJ010002773.1:0-44539 GCA_032718475.1 Nemertoderma westbladi | reverse complement strand
GGATTAGTAAGTCCTATAATAGTAACTATAGTAGATGAGTAATTGTTACAATACAATACAGGTTATCTGTTTTTATCTATATGAGGATGCCAGAACGACAGCCAAGAAATCTAGAGGAAATATTAAATACACCCAGGTGTACAATAATACAAATGTCCAAAGAGTTTACTAGGAATTACAATGTGTAGAGATAGGCTACACTAACAACGCAGTTCTATAGACGCACGCACCGCACACACGTTTAACATAATTTCTTATCGTATATAAAATGCAAACTTCACCTTTTTGGCAACAATACCATGTTGCGCAATAGTAAGAAATCAATAATCGAATCTATTTATAGAGTATAATTCTCGATTAATTACACTAAGCTCATCACGTTATTGCGAGATAAAACTTGCCCGTTTAAATGTGGGGCGAGCCACGAAAGTAAGCGAGCTTAGCATATGGGTACCACTATCTCAATATGTCTGTCTGACGATCGGTTGATCCCAATATTTCTAACGCTAATAAATCAGCCATATCCTAGATGAAATCTAACCAAACGTGTTACACAAATTTATGATTAGGAATTAGGATTTTAAAGGAACAGGTTACAGAGGCATATTGTGGGAACCAAAACAATAAACGAAAGTTAACACATGTTACAAGATTATGCAGGTCTTTATAATTGGGTCTTTGTTTTGTACTCACCCATTTTCAGTGTGGCCTTTCATGGAATTGAATTATTTTCTAGATTTAAATTCATTTTACTTAAAAATAATACATCTGTAATCCCCATACCCCATCCCAGTATAGTTATTAATTAGTTCAAGTGATTTGCTTTAAGAAATATGTTTTTAACTTTTTAATATATCTAAACCTATTTAATAAGGGATCTTCAACAGTAAACAGAGAGAGTGGAAGTCTGTTGAGCCAGGGTTGGGCTAGGCTGCAGCATTAAAAGCAATGTGCCCAAACAGTGCTACCCATCTAGGGGTCGAACCAGGGATTCCTGATTGTTGACATTTTGTATATTTTGGAAAATGATTGGCCCATGTTAAGAATACCAGACTTTCTGCCGTTACATTTCACTTTGCAGTTACCCCCATGTGAAGAATACCAGGTTTTCACCAAAAACACAGGTTACAGAAGGGCTGAATCTAACCAAAACAATAAACGAATTAGTATATGTACAGGTTATACGACAGAAATAAGCGCTATAAAACACTTAATAAAGATAAATTTAAAAAAATAAAAAAATCTTCATATATAATATCTCAATAAAAAGTCATATAATAATATTCATATTCATAATAATAATTTAACCGAAATAAGAATAGAGCTCATGTTTAAACATCACTTATGGGTCTGACAATGTAACGAAATTTGAAAAAATATTTGAGAAATTAACGACAGAGGCACATATGCTCACACTATTAATAAATAAATAAAAAACAAAACTATTTTAAAAATTAAAAAAATACAGAAACAAAGCAAACAACTTATTTTTTCGCATACCATGTCCTGAGACCGTATTTTAATTTATTTTTTAATAATTTAATGTACACCTATAGTATTATTGAAACCACTATGTTATCAAAATCAGAGAAAGAAAAATGACTTTAAACTTGACGAGTGATTTCTTTTCAACCTCTAGGCTATTCTCTTCTGACAGATAACCTCAAAGCTCATTAGATAATTGCTTGCTACCCACACACAGGTTAATCACCACATATGAATGAGAGAAACCAAGCCACTTAAATTCCCAGGTGTTTCTCAAACTCAGTGGAAAGGTCAATGACCGCGCGCGTATGTGGTGCGTTGCTATGACGCCGATAAACTAATTTTACATTGTAAGGTTTTATTTTTTTCCGTTCTCTGCCCAGCCAGATAAAATGGTTCGCCCTAAACTAGATAAACAATAAATAATTTCTAGAATTGCGAGTTGTATTCCTATTGTGCGACTAACCTATATGAGCAAATGCAAATTAATTTACGTGATAAATTAGCAATGGAGTTTAAAATTTCCGTCAATGTGAAGAATACCAGGTTTTCCGCCCATGTAAAGAATACCAGGATTTCTCTTTTCGGTCGACTTTTTAAGGAATTTTATATATGAAGATTTTTTATATTTTTTAAATTTATCTTTATTAAGTGTTTTATAGCGCTTATTTATGTCTTATAACCTGTACATATACTAATTCGTTTATTGTTTTGGTTAGATTCAGCCCTTCCGTAACCTGTGTTTTTGGTGAAAACCTGGTATTCTTCACATGGGGAATTGCAAAGTGAAATGTAACGTCAGAAAGTCTGGTATTCTTCATGGGCCAGATTTTAACTTTTCGGTCGAAATTCTACTGCAATTTTATATATGAAGAATTTGTATTTTTTCAAAGTTCTCCTTATTAAGTGTTTTATAGCGCTTATGTCATATCTGTCTTATAACCTGTATAGATACTTATTCGTTTATTGTTTTGGTTAGAATCAGCCCTTCTGAATCCTGTGGTTTTAGTGAAAACCTGATAATCTACACAGGGGGGTAAACTGCAAAGTGAAATAAAACAGCAGAAATTATGGTATACTTCACATGAGCCAAAATTATCGTTGTGAGATTAATCTGATATTTTACAGAACTTACTGCGGGATACACTTTCGCGATCCTGGAACGAACATACAATATCATCTTTTATGTCTAAGTTCTCCGGTATCCCGCCATTCAGATTAGATAGCGTAGCACGTTGTTATCGGATCTCCGATCAGAAACCAAAACAATAAACGGGAATTATTGCAATACTTTCAGTTTCGTTATCAGATACACAATAAATTTGTTAGGTGATAAATATTTATCAGGTAAAGATTGGATGTGAGTTTATCTTTCTCGGTGTTTGCTGTCTACCAGGTCGGCACTACAATTAGCAATGCGTCAGAAAGAATAAGCGCAAAATCGCACAAAGGTCCGCGTCTACTAATTAATAAACGAATATTCCGTACAAAATCATATAGGTTCAAACTAGGCATGCTACATTGCAGCTGAATGATAAGCAGTTCTAGCAACAAAATTACGCCGCCACAACTCCCTACACCCCATGGCTTTCTCGAGATTATCCGCATCTTCAAGGCGGGTAACAGACGTTTCGTTCTAAGACGTTTTGGGGTAGGACGTTTTGGCCCTATGAGTGAAATACAAGGTTTGCTTTCCGGACGTTTTGGCCCAAAGATTCACTTACTCCCTTAAATAAGTCAAATATAAGGTTTAGTTATGTAGAAGATTATGCGTAATACCCTATGTCATTATCTTACTACTTTTAACCTCCAATCGCTATTATACTGTACATAGACTATCGTATGTCTCAGAAGGTGATTATACGCGGTTATAGAACCTAACGCAAAGGAATTAGCCTCAGTAGTTATACAAGGTTTATTTGTAGAAGCTTATAATATAATAATATAAATTACGGGATTTTGTTAGTCATTCTGTTAATTTGCGCTGTGCTCCCCTTCGCCTCCGCCTTCTATAAGTTATATGTGATAAACAAGACGTGTTCACGTGTTCTACAAAATGCTACCGGTATGCGAAATACCAATGCTACAGTAGTTAGTCCTCCAAACGTGACATTGTTACAAAATTAACTTAATTACTTTATTTTACTTCGATTATTAAATATTATGCTATTCTACTATATTTTTAAATATGTCATCCTCGTCATCTCTCCTTACAAATAAGCAAACATAATTTTTAAGTTATTCAATAGATTTGTTTTGAAGTTGTTGCGTTACTAGAGCGGTTGCCACTAGGAATTGCTCCACCTATTTGAAAGTAGTTAAGATCGAAGTTATACATTATATTTATAAATAATAACTAATGAATTATGTTTATTACATCCAAACTGGACCGAAACGTCTGTATACCCTTCAAGGCCAGTGTCTTATAAGAGGCGTCTCAAGAAAGTCATGGACCGTCTATCATGCTTATTTTCTGCCGCGAAAGCACAATATCTTGCACTGAGCACTGGCTAGTAATCATGCGAAAGTCCTGCAAGACCTGCAAAGTGGATGCAGCTCTGTAGTAGAAGTGTCAAGTTTGGAGAAACTAATGTCTGGTCTATGTGTAAATATACCAGACTTTCTGCAGTATATTTCACTTTGCAGTTTACCCCATCCCATATTATATACTACCTGTGAGGTAGACGCATAAAGCAAACTAACCCGTCGAATAAAGTAACCCGCGGTAAATAGTTGTACGAAATAAATAACATTACGTACTGAACTTTCTTCGAAAGCAAATAAATATTTCAAATTAAAAAATAAATTTTTTCAATGTATATTATTATTATTTGCATGAATCAAATGAGTGATAATGATGAGTGCCAACAAGCCATAAATTAGTTGTATCCACCGGCCGCGCACACTCTACAGGCACAACTGGGAACACACTCGCAAATACACCCAATCAGTAGTCGGAAGCGGCGCACTACACTATTATGACGTCACAGAGTAACAGGCTGATCCTTATCATTTAATCCTTACAACCAGTGAGAATGGAACTAACCAACAAATTTGGCAGGCAGGACACATTACACATCGGAGTCACAGATATAAAGGGAACCAACAGGGAGGTGGACTTAACATAAGCTACAACCTACAGGGTTACCCGCTGTTGTACTTTACTGGTATCCAAACGATGTGGTGAATGAACTCTGGGCTGGAGTTACTTATTTGCCGCTCATATGGGAGTGGGAGAGTTGCCGAGTTGGGGATAACTGCTTGCTTGGGCGGACCTAATTATTAGCACAAAAACAAACTCTCACAATAACTATAGCCAGCCTTCAGCATGCAATATTGGATGAGATTTATAAGGTCAATACGTAGTGGCAACAATGGTCAGGTCAATAGTCTGCCTAATAGAATAAATGTAAGTCCCATAGAATAAAATGGAACCTCAAGCTTAGATTATTTAGGGCAGCAGTAGTAAATACCAGTACTCTTATATCTCCACCATGCTGGGCTCTCTCTAACTCCAGAGGATACAAAAGCTCTGGGTGGCACTTACAGAAGAATGCTACACCGGGTTTATTGTGTCAAGTACAATGAACACATCTCTAAATGAGACGATATTCATTCATTCAACGGCGAGCCAGTCAAGCCGGCACTTTATTAGACAACATTGGAGGTGTTTCATTAGTCCCCGTTATATTCGGGACGAATCGGCATTCTAGCGCAGCGAGTAGAAATAAACTCAGGAAATCGTACGTGGTGAGGATGAGACAACCGGTCTACGGCTTACACGGACGACGACGCGAGAGTTCTCGTGAATGTTTAAGGGGGGGGTAGCGCATTTTCTGACCAAAAAGACGAATTTTTGAAACATATCCTATCTGATGCAGAATTTCATGCTGAATCCAAAGGCGATGAAGTTTGGGTTTGTATTCAATTTCTGCAAATTTATGTGCTCATTGGCGCCAATTGGATGTCTCCACGAGAAAGAGCACAAAATTTTAGTTGAGAAGGTATTTTTTTATGATTATTGGACCTACTGAACAGTTTATCAGACAACTTCAAGTCTCCAGAATGAAGATGGGACTCGAATAAGCGACTCGCGGTCTTTGCGGGATTACACGGAATAGACTTATCAGTAATCGGAGATCTTCAAAATGTATAATCTCCAGTTCTGGTGGTCGTACGAAGTTCGTTTTAGGCTCATTCAAAAGCTCTTTTCTTAGAGAACAAAGTTACCATTTGATTTAAGATAAAATGGTTGTGAAGCAACATAACATGAATTTGGGTAAAATATGCCTCGCAAATTTTGTTCAAGTTATGATTTCTCAGGCAGCCTTCAAGAGTTCGCCAAACCAAATGGTAACTTTGGTCTCTGAGAAAAGAGCTTTCGAATGAGCCTAAAACGAACTTCGTACGACCACTAGAACTGGAGATTATACATTTTGAAGATCTCCGATGACCGATAAGTCTTGGGGTAAAACGTGTTACTCGCCCGGGAATTGGTGTCTCAAAAAATCATAATACATTTCAGATGACAACAACCCCTGCTGCGTGTAACCCGTGAATGGGAAAGAATAATAATAATGTACATAACTCTGCATAAAGGGAGGGAATGGGTGGGAAAAAATCTTAAAGTTTGGATATACAGCATCTAAAAGAAAAATCTGATCCTTCAGCTAAAACCACAGTGGTTAACATGTGTGTGTTGTGTTACAGTACATAAGTTCCAGTTGTTGACAATTGGATTTGCTTGAGTCTCATTGGCCAAAACTTAAACTACAATGTATAATGCCGGAATTATATTGGCTGTACTGTATAGTACAGGTTAACAGGGTAAATTTAGATCGCCTACTTTTTGTGTCATCAAATATCCTTTCTGTAGAAAAGATCTATTACTGCCACACCAGTCTGCGCTGCAATGTGAGTGTAGTTTATATTTACAGTAGTTATATTGTAACATAGTTTATAGTAGAGATTACAGGATTAGTATGTAGTATTTGTTCTGGGGTAAAACGTGTTACTCGCCCGGGAATTGGTGTCTCAAAAAATCATAATACATTTCAGATGACAACAACCCCAAACCCCCAAACTAGAAGTCTTCTTTGTAAACTGTACGATAGCAGCTTACGTCCATCTACTAAGAAGAAATATGCCAATTGGTGGAAACAATATGTTGAGTGGTGTCATATTTCCCGCCTAGTGCCCGGCCCTGTGACTTTAGATAAGTTAGAGGGTTTTGTGGTCTATGCTTGGTGTCATTCGTTTAGTCCCAACACAGTTCAATGCATGTTGAGCGGTATAAAGAATGAAGCAAGGATTCGGAACGTAGCAATAAATTGTGATGACTCACGATTATCCCAGCTGTTACGTGGATATAGGAATAGTTCTGTTTCGGTTGTACAACGAGCTACACCTTTAAGACTGCAAGACTTATGTGTTTTCGTTTCTAAGTATGAACGAAACTTTGGAAGAGTTTCAACATGGAATTTTCGGTGCTTTAGGGCTTGTTTGTATGTTGGATTCTTTTCGGCGTTACGAATTTCGGAATTACTCGCTCTGAAGAGGTCTAATGTTGAATTCCATCAAGACCATTTGACCTTAATGGTTCTCGCTACTAAAACCACTGCGTTACCACAGCCATGTCCTGTGGCCAAGACTGTTGGCTTCATCTGCCCATATACTGCTTTGTTACGTTACATTCATTGCCGAGACCGTGTTGCTCATGCAGATGCTTTCCTCTTTCTGTTTGATGATGGTTCGAGGATGACAGCTTCTTCATTTAATAGCATGCTGCGGAAATGCTATGGAAAAACGTATAGCAGTCATAGCATGCGTGCTGGATTGGCCACAGAAGCCGCCAAGTGTGGCATTGCAGCAGGTGTTATCAAGAAAATGGGGCGTTGGAGCAGTGATTGCTACCTCATATATGTGCGCCCTCATGACGAGGATATTATCGCAGCTCAGCAGAAAATTGCTACTTTTAATGTTTGAATAAACTGTATTCTAAACGAAATTAATCTGTTAACGCTTATTTGATAATTAATGGTTGTAACATGAACAATAACGTTTAAAAGATTTAAACTATTGCATATTTAATCGGTAATCATATCATATATGCTGTATATATATTATGTACATGATAAGTAATACATTTGAAATAAAATAACACACCGGACCGGTATAGTGGTTTACGACTTATATACTACCTGCATTCAAGTGATAAGCATCTTGAATAGTTTGAGAAATGGTGTCCCAGGCCTCTAATACATTTACTGGGTTATTTTCTGAATGTGGGAATTCCTGGAGAAA
Organism: Nemertoderma westbladi; assembly: GCA_032718475.1. Classification (NCBI taxonomy): domain Eukaryota; kingdom Metazoa; phylum Xenacoelomorpha; order Nemertodermatida; family Nemertodermatidae; genus Nemertoderma; species Nemertoderma westbladi. Next base: position 36,751 of record JAUCBJ010002773.1, on the reverse strand, counting down.
TCGTTCTATTTGAAGCCGACTGAGCATATCTGCGGCTATATTATCGTTAGTCCGTACATAGTTTGTGTATACCATTAACCCATGTTTTGTACATACTGTATAGAGTTGGCGTATCATCGCCATTGTTCGTTTATTATTTGAGCTGCCTTTTTCTAAGGCGGCGATATTGCACAAGTTGTCCGTGTGAATGAGCAGACGTTTCCCAGAATATTTGTGTCCGAACAGTAGTACTGCCATAATTAAACCTATGAGCTCTTTAACTTGAATGTCATCTTTAAAATCTACTAACCAATTTGGGAAGCTCATCGCAAACCATTGATTGTCGCAGACTACTCCAATAGCAAACAATGTTGCATCTGTATAAAGACTGTGTTCACTAGGTAGTATTATCTTGGGAAGTTGGAGCGGTGCTCCCCCAGCAGACAATGTGTTTAAAGCAATTTCCCAAAATTTGAGATCGTCGTTTATATCTGATGTCTTTTTTAATTCACTTTGTTCAAGAGGAACAGATATCAGGTCTAATAATCGACGCAAGAATATTCGGCTCGCGCATATTGCCTTAGCAATGAATGATAGGCGACCTATCAAGGACTGCACGTCTCTTTTTAGTAGTGTGCTACCTATTTCAACCGCTTTGAGTTTTCTTATTTCTTCAAGGGCTAGCTTTCTCTTATCTTCAGGAACAAAAAAATGACCATTTTCTGTATTTATACCAATGCCAAAGACAATCTGCTGTGTGGCTGGATTGAATATTTTTTTCGTATTTAGTGGCATAACAAATCCATTGTAATGTGATATTATTAACTTGAAAATAAGGTCAGCGATCTGTTGATGATGGATCGTTATTACTATGGTGTCATCTAGGAGATGGTCAAGCTCGCTTACTTGACTAAGCATGACTGGGGTAGACAAGGTGTCTAAGTCGGTAATGTATTCAGTTGGCACTTCGACTGTGCTTAATCTGCGTTCGATTGCTAAACGTATTGCAGTACTGTAGTTTTGGAATATGCGACTGGCAGTCCGCAATCCAAATACAAGCCTTGTATAGATAAAGAACAAGCCACGCCAACGTATGCCGAGGAGGGGCCAGTCGTTTTTGGCGACTGGTATTATTTTAAAAGCATCTTTTGCATCCAGCTTTCCAATGTAAGTTTCCAACGATTTGCAGTTGAGTGTTTTCGAAAATGTATGGTCGGTTTTCAAAGGGACCGGAGAGGTAACCGTTTTGAATCTCCTGCACTAGAATGTCATCGACAGCTTGTGCGTTTTCGATTGCACTTCGGTTATTTTTTCGCTCTATTCTTGTATTTCTTGGTCCTTGATAACCGATGGATACTCCATTTTTGAGATCAGATATCAATCGTAAAGCATCTTTCTTATCTAATACATAATTCAAATCCTCTTCCAACTGAGGGATATTCAATGGTGTTGAAGGTTGTTTATCGATAAGGTGTGACGCACGAAGTATGTTGAGATTCATGAAATCGTCTGTTGGATCATCTATAAAGTAGCTGTTTTCCTTTGATAGTTTACTTTTAACTATGTCAGATACTAGCTTCATAGTGTACGTAACTTTTTAGAAATATACTACTATTAATTTAGTATTTTCCATCGAGTCTACCTATTTTCCAAAATTTTCTTATTGGCGAATTAATGTTCTCAAATGTAATTGATTGTTTATTAAATAAATTGGCATAAGGCTAATTTGAATTATTAAATAATGTATGCCAGCTATAAAGCTGTCTAGTTGTGAAGAATACACGTGTTTGTGTAATCGAAAGTCGCCAGGATGTCTGGTTTGAGTAGTAGATGTTTGGCAGGTATTTACATGTGCTTCAGGCAGTGGCACGGGCTAGTGATGATCTATAACTTTACCTGATATACTGTAGGGACAGTTTGAGGTAAACAATCTGACTTGGATTGTGGAATTATCTGGTTTGTTTAAACATATTAAATATATGAAGTTACTGTATTTATAGCCAATTATTTGGAAGACAGCCTTATTGGTGATGTGTGTACTGGGTGGTCTTAAACAATCTTGCAGGTCTGCCTTCCTATGTTATGTGCTCTGAGCAAACCCATTATGTCAATGGTATAAAATAAATAGTATTAAATAATGATTAAGTTGAATTCTGCTTTCGGGCAATGGAATATACTGTAGCATTTCTCTCCGTTGATGTATTTTAATTTCAGGTGTGTTCAAGATGAAGTGAGACATTTAGGGCTAATGTGAAACACTTGTATCGGGAACGACACTGTGGTCAAAGTGAGACACAAAGGTCAATATGAGACTCTAGTACCTGGAACGACACTGTGGTCAAAGTGAGACACAAAGGTCAATATGAGACTTTGGTGCCAGGAACGACACTGTGGTCAAAGTGAGACACAAAGGTCAATATGAGACTTTGGTGCCAGGAACGACACTGTGGTCAAAATGAGACACAAAGGTCAATATGAGACTTTGGTGCCGGGAACGACACTGTGGTTAAAGTGAGACACAAAGGTCAATATGAGACTCTAGTGCCAGGAACGACACTGTGGTCAAAGTGAGACACAAAGGTCAATATGAGACTCTAGTGCCAGGAACGACACTGTGGTCAAAGTGAGACACAAAGGTCAATATGAGACTCTAGTGCCAGGAACGACACTGTGGTCAAAGTGAGACACAAAGGTCAATATAATACTCTATAGCCAGAAACGATACTGACTGTGGTCAAAGTGAGACACAAACGTCAATATGAGACTAGTGCCAGGAACGACACTGTGGTCAAAGTGAGATGCAACAAAGTAACAAACAAAATAAATAAAACTTTTATAAAATTTATTATTAAATATTTCTCACAAAACGATACATGTACTTAATAATTAAGAGGAACACATACTGTATTTGCGAACCTAAATATGTATGGCACGTGAGTAATTTATGAGTTATAAAGTAAATTTCAATAAGCAAGTATTGCAGTGCGCTTGCACAGGATTATTCGTAGTATATGACGCACATGCAAAAAAAAAAAAATTAAGAAATATAAACAATGGTTTGATTATATATGTATTCAAGAGAATATAATAATAGTCTGCTGTTTGAGTTATCTAGTTCATGGCTAATGACTCATGTGTCTAAATAGGGGGCTGCTGAACTTTGGATTGCGTGAAATTTCCCGCAAACTTTTTCGGTATAATTTTTGGTAGATTCGCTGCCGACCCTGTTTCAGATGCAGAACTTCGGAAGCCCTGTGCTGAATCAAGCGCTACACCGGCTTGTTCTGCTGATTCTGCGCGCATTCGCTTGTAACATTGCTCATATGTGTGTCCGGTCTTGCCACACCATCTGTAAGTGCAATGAGGACGTCCATCGTGCACATCAGCCTGGTACCCCCGCCCAGGTGTGTTAAACATGTTAAATGGGCGTTTCGTTTTCTGCAAATTTGTCGCAGAACATGGGCCAAGGTGCCAATACTCACAACGGTAGCAGGAGCGTATTAAATCTTCCGGATTGGGTTTCCTTATACGGATTTCTTTGTCCCAATCCGTCCCCGCTTCAACACGCAGTCGATGGTCTCTGTCTATCCTTGCTAGGTATTCGAAGCTATAGTGTGGCGCCATGTCTTGTAGGTTAGCATAATACACGAGCATAGCTTCGCGATCTTCAGGAAATAGGCCACTCCTCTCTTAAATTTAGTGAGTCTCCTGTGAATGTTTTACTTATGTTTCTAAGTTGTTGGATTTGCATGCGCCGCTACGCATTAGTTGGTAATTGACCTGACGTGCTTTCACCTAATCCAAGCTCTATATGATTGCTAATCATTTTAATTATTTTATTTAAATTTATTAATTCACGTTGTCAATAATATAACAGAACATAATTTATAAGCAGAATAGCCAACCATTTATCATACGACTACATGCTACTAGGCACCAGGAGGATGCCCGTACAACATTCCCCAAGGAAAGTGCAGGGAGCTCCGCACACGCGCAGCAGGGGTCCGGCACCCCCGCCCCCGCCGCCGCTGGACGAACTGACTGCGCTGAGCCGTCGACTGACGTCAACAAAGGAACCCAAAACAGCGGCGGATGAGCCGACGATGAAAGCCGGAATAAACCCGAGCGACACGGCTGACGGGTCGATGAAAGCCGAAATAAAACCGGCGGACTGGTCGACGACGAAAACCGGAATAAACCCGAGCGATCCGGCGGATGGGTCGACGACTAATGCCGGAATAAACCCGAGCGATCCGGCGGATGGGTCGACGAAGAAAACCGGATTAAACCCGAGCGATCCGGCGGACGAGTCGACGACGAAAACCGGATTAAATCCGAGCGATCCGCCGGATGAGTCGACGACGAAAACCGGAATAAACCCGGCGAACGGGTCGACGACGGAATCTGGAATAAACCCGAGCGATCCCGCGGATGGGTCGACGACGAAAACCGGAATAAACCCGGCGAATGGGTCGACGATGGAAGCTGGAATAAACCCGAGCGATCCGGCAGATGGATCGACGACTAACGCCGGAATAAACCCGAGCGATCCGGCGGATGGGTCGACGACGAAGACCGGAATAAACCCGAGCGATCCGGCAGATGGGTCGACTAAGAAAACCGGATTAAACCCGAGCGATCCGGCGGATGAGTCGACGACGAAAACCGGATTAAATCCGAGCGATCAGGGGGATGAGTCGACGACGAAAACCGGAATAAACCCGGCGAATGGGTCGGCGACGGAATCTGGAATAAACCCGAGCGATCCCGCGGATGGGTCGACGACGAAAACCGGAATAAACCCGGCGAATGGGTCGACGATGGAAGCTGGAATAAACCCGAGCGATCCGGCAGATGGATCGACGACTAACGCCGGAATAAACCCGAGCGATCCGGCGGATGGGTCGACGACGAAGACCGGAATAAACCCGAGCGATCCGGCAGATGGGTCGACGAAGAAAACCGGATTAAACCCGAGCGATCCGGCGGATGAGTCGACGACGAAAACCGGAATAAACCCATGCGATCCGGCGGACGGGTCGACGACAAATACCGGAATAAACCTGAGCGATCCGGCGGATGGGTCGCCGACAAAAACCGGAACAAACCCGAGCGATCCAGCGGATGGGTCTACGACGAAAACCGGAATAAACCCGAGCGATCCGGCGGATGGGTCAACGACGAAAACCGGAATAAACCCGAGCGACCTGGCGGATGGGTCGACGACGAAGACTGGAATAAACCCGAGCGATCCGGCGGATGGATCGACAACGAAAACCGGAATAAACCCGAGCGATCCGGCGGTTGGGTCGACGACGAAAACCGGAATAAACCCGAGCGATCCGGCGGTTGGGTCGATGTGGAAAGCAGGAATAAACCAGATAAACCCTAGTATAACCAAGGTACACCCAAGTCGGGTAGGTCCGGTCATCCATACAGCCAATGACCCGGCTTGGGTGGGCCCATCTACCACATGCATGGAACCAAGACCTAAAAGGTGGGAACTTAATAGTTCAAGTACATTTAACTCTGGGAGCATTGACATACACGCTGTGCTAGACAGCTCTCTGTACAATAAGGTCAATCAAAACTCTAGTTCTCCTGAGAATTATTTTTGGGGAAACCAATTTGTTGATCCTTCTTATTTTAATGTACATGAATCTACTGACTTTCTTAACGGTAATGAAGTAGTATATTTAGGTGGTATTAACAAGGGTAACCCCACAATAGGGACACCAATCCACAATACACAAACACTTGGCCCTATTCCCCCACAAGCAGTCTTTACTATAGGGACACCCATTACACCTACTGAGGAGTCCCATATGGGGTCCGCTTGTACCACACCCACAGTAGAATCCATGGCTAGCCCCTGTATCCCACATAGACAGATCACAGTCGCCCATGCACCACCATCCCGCATGTCTCCCTGTGTAAATGAACTGAAAAGGAACAACCCCGGGGGCCACCGAAGGAAATACCAAGAGGTAGCATGTCCTGGTTCCACAGATTATTCCCCATCTCCAGAGGAGCATCAAACCCACAAGCCGTATACGAGAAGTAAGGCCATTTTATCTAAGGTTAAAACACTGCAACCGAAAAGGAATGCAAACCCACCTAAACGCTATAAGAAAAATCAGAACCCCATACCACCGGCTCCTTCAATTTCTCCAGTAGGAATGGGTAGGGGTCCATTCTCCAAAATTCCAACGACCATCACAGAAGGAGTCGAAATCAATGCATCAATGGACTTTGGTTCTGTTCATACAGCTCCGACAACCTCCAACAATGGTTGTGGCTCGGTTTCGAATGCTCCGATGACCTCAAAGGTCTCTCTCGGTTCAGTCTTTGCTGATCCATTGTCATCAACGGTTGGTGGTGGCTCGGTTTTGAATGCTCCGACGACCTCAAAAGTTCGTTTCGGTTCGGTTTTCATTGCTCCTACAACCACCCGAGGTGGGTTTGGTCCGGTTTCGAATGCTCCAATGACCTCAAAAGTTTGTTTCGGTTCGGTCCTTACCGCTCCGACGACCTCCCCAGGTGGAGTTGGTTTGGCTTTGAATGCACCAACGACCTCAAGAGTCAGTTTCGGTTCGATCTTTACCGCTCCGATGACCTCCATTGCCGAGCATGGTTCAGTTCTGAACGCTCCAATGACCTCAAAAGTAGATCGGGGCTCGGTTTTTAATGCTCCGATGACCTCAATAGCTGTCTGTAGTTCGGCTTTGAATGCTCCAATGACCTCGAATGTCCGTTTCGGTCCGGTTTATACTGCTCCGGCGTCCTTGACAGCTGGCTGTCGTTTGGGTTTGAATGCTGCAACGACCCCAATAGTCAGATTTGGCCCAGATTTGACAGCGCCAACGAACCTGACAGCTGGTCGTCGCCCCGGTTTAATTGGTCCAAAGACCCCAAAAGTTAGTTTCGGTTCTGTTTTTACTGCTCCGGCGACCACAACATCATGCCGTGGTTCATCCTCGAATGCCCCAACCATTTACTCAACTGGTTCGCCGATCTTCACTGCTCTGAAGAACTCTATAGAAGAGACTGACCTGTCCAGGGAAACAGATAACGAGTATGTCCCCGTTTTCCCCGATGTATCTAATGGCTTTAATGAAGAGGACGTTGTGCTGGCTGCAACTTCTAAACCAGGACCGAGAGGCCTTGTTATACTCAAACCATCTGACCCTGACTGGGATTACTTCGATGATGAGTCCCACCTCTCCACCCTTATTGTAGACTCATTTATTTCCATTCTGGAACGACAAGTGGGCAACATAAGCTGCGTGGACTCAACACTTTGCATGAAACTCAATCAGGGAGGCTTTGACATAGCCAGTGCAATAAAATATATTACTACTATCTGCAATCCAACAACTACACCACTAATGCTCTTTCCGGAGTGCATCGAAAAGAAAGACCCTAAGAATAATCACCTTGTTCTGCATGTCGCTGAACAGAAGAGCAGGAAAGTATACACACTCGACAGCTTGTCATCATCCTCGCCGAAACACGAACCCAGAGCTCGTTCAATCTGTAGCCTATTGAATTTAATAAACAAAGTACTCGGCTTACCAGAGGATTGGGAGGTAGATGTTAAAGTAAAACGACCATTCGTCGGACAAACGAATGATTACGACTGTGGCGGCTTTGTATGCCTATACGCAGTGGCTCTGGCTTCCGGAAGTAACCGAGTCCTCAAAGGACGCTCAGAATCCACCAATCTCCGCCAATGGATACAGAAGAGTCTTTCGGATGTAAAGATTGACCTGACTGACACACAATTAAATGCAAGCTTTGAAAATTCATATGACAACACGGCAACACCAGCTAACCGTAATGACCAGGGAAACCACCTCCCAACATTCGCCCACCGTCCCGACGATGACGTATATCATAGCGACGATGCGGCACCGCCCTATGTCAAAATAAAAACTACCTGTTTTCCAACGTATAAGAATTGTGACCTGCGCCCCCTATTACACGAAACCAAGCAGAAATGCATTAAAACATTAAAGGGTTACACTGACGACAAGAGAAACACAATTAGGAACCTCCTATTTAATGACGTCAAAACATATATGCTCCCCACACAAGCGGTAAGCCTTGAACTATCACCTAGAACATCCACGCGGGAACTTTCCCTTGACGTCTATGAGCTTTTGCAATCGGTAAAAGACCACAGATTCACAGAATCCTGCAGAAAGCGGCTCAGAAAGGTCCATTCGAGTACTTACACCGGTGACAGTAATTCTTACGATCAACTCAAACAGGACCTTATAACAGCTGTAGCAACATTGCAGGCCAGATTATGCATGGTGGAAAACAAGTGTGATCAACTAAAAGAGGACAATGTTAAGATAAAAGAAGAATTGAACCATGAGAGGTATAAAGGAATGGTTCTCGAAGCAAAGGTGTCTGACATTCTTAAACAGAGTAACATCGATTCTGGCCCACAAACACAAACACAACTACCATCGGGAAACCTAGCTGGCCCACATACTGAAGGCATCCTAAGCGATTATATTATCATTGATTCTACAGTAGGCAGCACCAGCCCTATTGAAGCTAGTTCAAGTCCATCGAATCTTCCAAACCTACCAAATACGGAATGGTCGGTACCGTCTACAAAACACACCGCACGGTTAGCGAAACAACCGCGACACGGGCATAGTAAGAATTCAACCACTATCGACACGGAAAACAGGTATCTACCAATCTCTGATCATATTAAACCAACAGTCACTCCTACTCCAACAACTTGTCAGCTATCAGGAAGGTACCACCATAACCAGAATGAACCATTTCAAAGGCATCAGCTGGCCGATAATGGTAAATATAAATCAGGGATTAACCATGAGGTAAATCGTAACTACTATCCAAAGAGATACAACAAGGTGACCCAGAACAATACCCACTCATCAGTTGCACAAAGTGGAACTCACCAGTTCAAGGATGGGGACAAACACAATATGTACAATGCCACACGCAGAGACTACCACCAGAAGGCTTATCACAATCCCGGACCCACTCATCAGGAACGTCCAAGGAAGGGAAATAACAATGCAGGATATCACTATGACTCTCAATGGTCATCGTACTCCTATTTGTTCCTGTCTGGATTGGATAACTGGCACAAGACAGATATTATATCATACCTTGAGAATAAGAATATTACTGTATATCATAGCAAATACTGGATCAACAACAATCACAGAACCATGCGTATCACGATTAACGGGTTTGACGAAGACTTGCTATGTGGTGACCACTTCCACTGGCCGGACGGTATCACCTGTCGCAGATGGCGACCAAAATCGACCACAGGTATTCGACAATGGGCCGATGCTCAACCACAGTCCCACAACATACCAGTAGGTAGACAAGAACACAGGCATGCCCCATCACAGGGACACCAATCTAACAGGCAGCGTGTTTAACGGAAATCCCCCACCCCAGCAACCCAGCCCCACATCCAAACATGAACATATACGAATGGCTACCTACAATTGTCGGGGATTCAACACGGGTATCAAATATCTTTCTGACTGCCTAAACTCTGATCACCCCTTATCATCCTTGGACATCGTGGCAATACAGGAGCACTGGCTCGACACCATTGAATGTAAGCTACTGCTCGGCGAATTCCATAGTGACTTTAAATGCACATACTCTGTTTCTCACCTCATGGCTAATCCAAACCGAACTCGTGGCGCAGGTGGAGTGGCCCTATGGTACAGGCGAACCATGTTCACCAATGTTTCAGAAATCGCATCCGGAGACGACATAGTAGGTTTAAGAGCTAACTATCATGGTCTTGACATCCCACTTCTATTATTATCTTGCTATGCACCTGACCCCTCGAGGGGATGCTCAGCCTACGAGGAGTTCTTGGGGAGACTGGGCTCAATCCTCGATTCAAATCCAGACACCCTCCCAATTGTATTAGCCGATACGAACGCGGATGTTGGGCCACTACAAGGGCCCAGATATGGTAGGTGTAAAGCGACACTAAGAGGACGTCGCCTCAACGAGTTCCTAAACTCCTTTAACCTCCTTGCCGCCGACACTACACCTAAGTTCTCAGGCCCTACTACTACCTTCCGGGGTAATGGCGCTTCATATATTGACCATGTTCTTACGACATCAGCAGGACTCGACCTTATTACAACCGGAAGGGTCTTTGACGACGATGCCATTAACAATATGTCCGACCATGTCCCTATCCAGGTAAATATAACCATCAATGTAAAGGAACCAAGGGTCAGAACAGGTAATGATAACAACATCAAAATCACGAGATTTGCGTGGGCGAAGGTTTCCAATGAACAAATAAACAACTACAGCAACCTGGTGGAGAATGATATTCGGAGGATCCTATCAGAAACCAAATTGTCCTCAGTTGACTGGGCGTATTCAGACTTAGATACTTGGGCATCAGAAATCCAACGGATAATATGCAATGCTGCGTTGTCATCATTCCCTATTCACAAGAAACATAAATTCACAAAGAATATCCGTATTAGATGCAACACACTGAGAGAACGCTGTAAAACTACCAAGCAATTATATAAACTTTGGTGCAGGGACGGGAAGGGCAAAGGTAGTGCACACGGAACTGCCTACAAGGACTCACGGAGATCAGTTCGAAGACTCAAAAACCTGTTATCTCGTAATCTAGTTTCAAACGACGTGCACAGAAAGTCATCATTGCTAAAGAAGAGTCCCCGACAGTTCTGGAGAAGCTTCAAATCAAAAAGTGACACCACCCCCAATGAAGGACTCCAAGACACTATCAGGAACAACCTAACCAAGGGGCACACAAAGGGGTCTGAATATGACTCATCCATAGAGCACTTGACAAATGATCTCAATGACAAATGCAAACAGACCGACATCCCAACCATATCAGAAATAACAATAAGGAGGGCTATAAGCGAGCTGTCGAAGGGGAAAGCTCCAGACACATCATCTCTCGTCGTAGAGCTGTTTCTCGCCTTAGATCCTGATTTCATCTGCCCTGTACTAGCGGACATATATAATGCCTGCTTCCGACTAGGAAATGTTCCAAAGCCCTTAGGCGATACCATCGTCACACACCTATTCAAAGGGAAAGGGCGTAACCCTCTCATGGCTACCTCATATCGTCCAATCGCCACGGTCAGCGTTCTAGCCAAAATATTTGAAGCCATCATCCTGTGCGAATACCTCTCCTCCCCAAATTTTATTATGCAGTCCCAACTGGCCTACCAATCCAAAATCGGTTCAGACCTTATACTTGGCACTGTTCTGGAATGTCTGGAACATCATAGGAGCCGGGGGAACACAGTTTTTATGTGTCAGCTCGACATCACTGCAGCGTTCGACAATGTAGACTACATTACCCTGTTCAACAAGTTAACAGAACACCTAAACCCGCACATCTGTCTTGCCATTCTCTCATACTACACATACACTGTTGCGTTTTTGAAATTTGGATCCATTATAAGTGGTGACGGCATCGCATTGATCAGGGGCCTTAAACAGGGATCTCTGCTATCCCCAACATTATCGGGTCGTATCGGGCCTAAATGAGATCAACCTTGACATTGAACAGACAAAAACTAAGTGGATCATCTGCCGAGGGAAAAAGTGTACGGACACTGCGACACCAACATTCCTTAACATAAATGGGACCCTAGTACCCGCAAAGCCATCATTAACATTCTTGGGCTTCAAATTTACATCTACATCGAATAGACTGGCCGACTGCATTCGAATAATCGCTTCAGCCGCTGACACATTTCATAGAAACAGTTGGACCGTTCGTTGGCTGCATACCGACATCCTTAGTCACTTATGGAAGGTAATCGGTGTCCCCAACATTTTATATAGCTTAAAGTTCCTCATTGGTTCGTTATCATCCAGCGACATAGCGCACTTAGATGTCCACTACAGAAAAATCCTTCGTGGCCTACTGTGCCTTGGGACGTATGTCAATAATCACACCATTCTCAGTATACTGCATTGCAAACCGATATCTATGGAAGCATTCTCTGCCTCAATTGGTACAATAACCCGATGTACACAATGTCCAAATCCAACACTGCAATCTATCCTACGAATATCTTTGCAAACCCACTCTGATCCTCACTCCAGCTATGTTGGTCTCGGCAGCTCTTACAGTAAATGCAACAATTTTTATCCGATGCCACACATTTCTTCTCTCCTCACCTTCCAGTATAATAAGGAAGCATTGTTGACAAGGATGAATTGTGGTTCGATGTCAACAAGCGATCGCATAAAAATGGATCTCATCACAAATTGTTACAACCTCCAGAATAAATCATTCTCATCTAGGCACTCTCGCATCCTTGAATTCTTCAACGCGATATAGACAGACACCGACCCTACTAAGCACTATCACTTAGTATCATTATGTTCCTCGTGGTGCTGGGCACGCTGGTATTACGGGATGTTTGTTTCCAACACCCCCCCCCCCCCCCCCCCCCCAACCCCACTCGTTAACAGAACTAGTACTGATACGAACGTGCAATAGGATTATCGTGTAATCTATATGGCCTATTCTCCATATAGATTCATACATGTATTCATATAGAAAATATAACATACTCATATAGATTCTATACATAGCTTATTCTGCCATTTCTTTTTAACCACCTTAATTGTACCAATTATGGTTTTTACTAGTTTTTGCGTAACTTGCCTCACAATTTGTGTTGAACGTATCTCGGTGCACCTTTATTTTATATTGTCGGCAAAGACCGAATTAAATTAAATGAAATGAAATGTATCTAATGAGTGTCAGTAAGGCTGATAACAGACCCCCTGAGGACGCGATGCGATTTCCTGACTTGCCTCCTGACTTGTTCCGCTGTACGTCATCATAACTAGCAACATCTTGCAATTCAATGAATCGCCTCCTATAGCGTAAATTTGCTATAACTTGTCTTGGCAAAGGGCGATCTGCGGTGAGCGTCTCTGAGAGTTCCAATCCAGAGCTTTGTTCCACAGGTAAGGCGTGAGGTCCATCATCAGTGCCGGCCATACTGCCGACCAAACGTTTCATCATTGCCTTTGCCAGTTGTTCCCATTCTGTGTTGCTGGTATTTCCGGCTATTGGTTTGTTTGTGTCAATTTCACTGCCCCGTGGTCGTAGGCCTACTGATTGTGAAGTTGAACAAACATCTATCGGTTTGAGGATCAATATGTTCCCAGCTTTACGCTTTATTTTATATGATGTACCTTCTATTATAATCTCATCTGAACTTTCTATCACTGCTAGGTTTTCCAGAAACATAGGAGCTTCGGTAAGAATTCTCTTGTTACAGTCGTTTAGAACAACCATTTTTGCACTACCATCTTGTATTACAACTGATCCCAGTTTATTTGGGATTTCCATCACACTTCTACTATGGTGAGTGTGACAGGATATTTGTAATATTAAGACAAAGACAAAATCAATGTTAATAATAAAAAAAAAAATCTTAAAGTTTGGATATACAGCATCTAAAAGAAAAATCTGATCCTTCAGCTAAAACCACAGTGGTTAACATGTGTGTGTTGTGTTACAGTACATAAGTTCCAGTTGTTGACAATTGGATTTGCTTGAGTCTCATTGGCCAAAACTTAAACTACAATGTATAATGCCGGAATTATATTGGCTGTACTGTATAGTACAGGTTAACAGGGTAAATTTAGATCGCCTACTTTTTGTGTCATCAAATATCCTTTCTGTAGAAAAGATCTAATTCCGTGTAATCCCGCAAAGACCGCGAGTCGCTTATTCGAGTCCCATCTTCATTCCGGAGACTTGAAGTTGTCTGATAAACTGAAAAGTAGGTCCAATAATCATAAAAAAATACCTTCTCAACTAGAATTTTGTGCTCTTTCTCGTGGAGACATCCAATTGGCACCACGGAGCACAGAAATTTGCAGAAATTGAATGCAAACCCAAACTTCATCGCCTTTACCGATATCGCGATATATCGCAGCCAGTATCTTCTATCCATGATATCTCGAAAACTAAGCAAGATATGGGAAAACGGTTTCCATATTTGGATTCAGCATGAAATTCTGCATCAGATAGGATATGTTTCAAAAATTCGACTTTATGGTCAGAAAATGCGCTACCCCCCCCCCCCCCCCCCCCCCTTAACCGTCAGACATCGTTGCGGGAAGTATTATTAAATTAACTATAATTCTTATAGGCCCGTGTGGCTGTTTTCTTGGAAAGAGGAATGAAAAATTCACCTGGCATTATTCATATCGGCCAGCGGCATATACAGACAGACAGATAGACAATACTATAGATAACAGTACAGAACACGCCGTGCGCGTGCCCCATATATTACCCGGCTGCCTACACAATACACATGCTGGCTCTCTTATCTAAGGCTAGCTAGCCAAGAACGCTTCCTTTCTTGGCTCAATATTACCGGTACTGGCGATTTCATATATTCCTAGGGCAGCTATCTTCAACACTATAAGCCTAAACCGCCTTTTCTTATAAAAGTGGCAACATCGATTGTCAATAAACAGAAAGCCTCATAGAAAAATTATAAGTTAGTCGTTCCCTCTAATCTATAATAATATGATACACATCATGCACCGTGTAATCTTCTATATGTATTTAGTATTGCTATACTCTATGTCGTGTGCGCTATTGCAGTATTGTGACGACATGGGGCTGTATGTACTTTTGCTTATCAATTAATAATACGGAACCTTAAGAATCACAACTCTGTAACCATCTTGAATTTGTTTATCTTTGAGAGTGGTAGACACTGTAAAGCATAATAAACACTGCCAAGTTAAGTTATCTAAGGACACTATCTAAGGCACACTATAGATGCAAGATGCAAAATTTTTTAGAATACATTATTTCCTATCAGACCACGCACATTAGAGATGCAAGATGCAAAAAAGGACATCCTCGATGTTCTATTTTTGCATCTCGAATTATAGAATACATGGTAGACTACTGGAGGCCGTACACTAGAGATGCAAGATGCAAGATAAATTCTTTGAAATATACATTAAAATAAAAAAATAACATAAAAGCTATCAATATATAAAATAAAATACGATGAATCTTGCATCTCTAGTGTACGTCGGTAACGATTTTTGCATCTTGCGTCTGGTATCTTGCATCGAGCATCTTGCATCTCTAGTGTGCGGCGGGCCTAAGTTAACGGATAACTTGTGCAACGGATAAAGATATGTATTTTGTTCTTTTGAAACAACCTTTTCTTGCTTAACTACTAATCAACTAATGTTGTTTTTCTCCAAATCATAAAGTAGATGTGAGTACAAAAAATGGTAAATTATTACAGTTTTATCATAATATTATTTTTTTGCATGAGACCTATTTTTTGTCAATATCGATCCGTTGATTTCAAATACCGAAAAAACGGTCTCACATTTTGAGGAACTATTAAATATTCTGAGCCAGTGCCCAAGTCACGTAGTCTGTATACTGGGTTTTAAAATCCATCCAGGCTCCATAAAACCATTTCACTCCACGCACAATATACCCTATATCTATCTAATCGTACTGACAGCTATTGGACTACTAAAATATAGTCGTACAATATATTTGTATTGGTATAAGCGACATTGTCTTTAATCAAATAGTGACATGTTTCCATAGACGAAAGGTGTACACTGCCCATCTTGAATGGAATTCTACTTACAGACTATCTATAGAATATAATAGATACCCTGGAGAAATATTCTAATTAGTTTGTTAGTCAGCTCAGACTAGCCAAACATGTTTTATTTCTTACAATTGACAAGTTACATGAGTGGCGGCTGCCTTGCCTAGAGAGAGAGAGTTTAATGTCCTCTTTTTGTACCCCTAGATAATAAGTAATCACCATATTGCATTTCCCATCCATGTGCTCTATTTCGTGGAAAACATTTTGCCATTACAAAAATCAATTGGAACTTTACGAGAATGTAGTAAAAAAAAATCGCAATATTACAATATAACAGATATTGAACACAATGGAGTACAAAAGTTGGTAAATAAATCATCAATGGTTGCTACGATACAACAAAATAAAACAATTAACAATCATTTCAATACTGGAACGTCCAAGAAAGCAAACAGTCGGCCGAAGCCGGAGGCGACCCGAAGGCTCATCCTTCTATAGCCGCTCTATCACAAGTTTTGTTTCCAGTAATTCAACTAATCCTTATATTATCGACCCCCCAGTGGATGCAAGACTGAGTGGACCCAGGAGGGGCTGTCAATGTACATTCACTATATGCATTCTAACTTATGATACACATTCTAACTTATGATATACATTCTAACTTAACTTAATTCTAACTTTAACAAATTTGTCCAAGCTCTTGCTGAGATATTGCCGTTCAACTACTACTACTAGGATCGGCATGCTGCATTGCAGCTGCATTTTTAAGAATGCTGTGCCGGCTTGTCAACAAAATTGCATCGCCACAACTCCCTATCACCCATGACATTTGCTAGATCATCCGCATCTTTAAGGCCAGTGTCCTTTAAGATGCGTCTCAAGAAAGTCATGAGCTGTCCACCATGCTTATTCACACCATGAGGCTGCCAAAGTACAAGATTATGCACTGGCTGGTCCTCAAGGCGAAAGCAATGTCCTGCAAAGCGGAGGCGATTTTGTTCTAGTGTCAAGCTTGGGGGAACCAATGAGACACCTCCAATGTTATATAGTGTCTGGTTGGAGATGTGTGCATTGTACTTGACACAATGAACCCGGCGTAGCATTCTTGTGAATGTGCCATCCAGAGATTTGGTGTCCTCAGCAGTTAGAGCCCAGCATGGACTCCCGTAGAGGAGTACTGGAACTACTGCTGCTCTAAATAATCGGACCTTGAGTTTCCGATTAATTCTCGGTGACTTCCAAATCCTGGAAAGCCTATTCAAGGCTGCCCATGCCTTTCCCTTACGTATTCGAAGGTCCTCACCTGACTTCCGGATCCATGATCCCAGGTAACAGAAGTCGTCCACATGCTCAAGCATACCATCCTTTGAGCTTATGCTCATCCGATCAGAGACTTGCTGAGGACTTTCAAAGTTAACTGTCAGAATTTTGGTCTTTCTGGAGTTAATAAAAAGACCAACACTAGAAGCAGCATGTTCCAATGAGCTGAGGAGCCTTTGGGCTCCCTCTAATGATTCTGAGAGTACTCCTAAGTCATCAGCCGTTCAAACTTGAGTAGGACATACAGACAAAAATGGATAAAAAAGGAATTTGGCAGTACTAAGGTGAATACTAAGGTTCGCATGACTTCGCGACTCGCCCCACAACTTCTCATCGTGCCCCACAGCGTCCGTGGCGTCCTGTTATAAAGGACGCCTTTGACTGTTATGAAATACTGGGGATGGGGTGGAAATATTCAAGAATCACTGCATTATTGCTTTACTTCATTACCGATATTGCCATGGGGATTCTCATGCAACACACTGATAGGTAAAGGTAAGCCGCCCACGCGAAAGTCATACCTCAGCTTCAAGAAAGTGGGGATAATAATACTACAGAAATGCGAGCTACACCAACTTAGCTAGAGGCCAGGTTGCAGATGCTGGAATAAGCCACAATTTGTTACAAACCAATAGCCAATCACAACCCCCCCCCCCCCCCCCCCCCTGTATTATGTGCAATGCCAGTTTATTGATACATCTTACCTACAGTACACTGCATTCATCGATATCCAGGGGATAGTGTCCTAGCAGCATCCAATAAAATAATCCCACTCCTTGCAGCACCAGCACCGGAAAGCAACTACAGGCTCACACACTTAATACACACAGATGGTGGTGGGGGGGGGGAGGGGGGTAGTTTGGCTGCCCCAACTTCACGTCATCATCAATGGTAGATATTGGAGAACTTTACAGGCAGCTGTCGCACTATCAGAATGGGAGAAACACAGCTGATAGTAAGTAAGTTACTAAGCAACATGGATACGAATGTTGTGTAGAAATGGAAAGAAGAACAAAGGGCATTTTAGCTGGAGAAAGAAAAGGGGTGGGGTTCCAGATTGTGGCTGGCCACGGGAGCGTTGGGTTCCATATTGTGGCTGACCAAGGGAGTGTTGTGGTTCCAGATTGTGGCTGACCACGGGAGCATTGGGTTCCATATTGTGGCTGACCAAGGGAGTGTTGTGGTTCCAGATTGTGGCTGACCAAGGGAGCGTTGGGTTCCAGATTGTGGCTGACCAAGGGAGTGTTAGGGTTCCAGATTGTGACTGACCAAGGGGGCGTTGGATTCCATATTGTGGCTGACCAAGGGAGCGTTGGGTTCCAGATTGTGGCTGGCCACGGGAGCATTGGGTTCCATATTGTGGCTGACCAAGGGAGCGTTGGGTTCCAGATAAAGGCTGACCAAGGGAGCGTTGGCTTCCAGATTGTGGCTGACCAAGGGAGCGTTGGGTTCCAGATAAAGGCTGACCAAGGGAGTGTTAGGGTTCCAGATTGTGACTGACCAAGGGGGCGTTGGATTCCATATTGTGGCTGACCAAGGGAGCGTTGGGTTCCAGATTGTGGCTGACCAAGGGGGCGTTGGGTTCCAGATTGTGGCTGACCATGGGAGCGTGGGGTTCCAGATTGTGGCTGACCATGGGAGCGTTGGGTTCTAGATAAAGGCTGACCAAGGGAGCGTTGGGTTCCAGATTGTGGGTGATCACGGGAGCATTGGGTTCCATATTGTGGCTGACCAAGGGAGCGTTGGGTTCCAGATAAAGGCTGACCAAGGGAGCGTTGGGTTCCAGATTGTGGCTGACCAAGGGGGCGTTGGGTTCTAGATAAAGGCTGACCAAGGGAGCGTTGGGTTCCAGATTGTGGCTGATCACGGGAGCATTGGGTTCCATATTGTGGCTGACCAAGGGAGCGTTGGGTTCCAGATAAAGGCTGACCAAGGGAGCGTTGGGTTCCAGATTGTGGCTGACAAAGGGAGCATTGGGTTCCAGATTGTGGCTGACTAAGGGAGCATTGGGTTCCAGATTGTGGCTGACCAAGGGAGCGTTGGGTTCCAGATTGTGGCTGACCAAGGGAGCGTTGGGTTCCAGATTGTGGCTGACCAAGGGAGCGTTGGGTTCCAGATTGTGGCTGACCAAGGGAGCGTTGGGTTCCAGATTGTGGCTGACCAAGGGAGAATTGGGTTCCAGATTGTGGCTGACAAAGGGAGCATTGGGTTCCAGATTGTGGCTGACTAAGGGAGCATTGGGTTCCAGATTGTGGCTGACTAAGGGAGCATTGGGTTCCAGATTGTGGCTGACTAAGGGAGCATTGGGTTCCAGATTGTGGCTGACCAAGGGAGCGTTGGGTTCCAGATTGTGGCTGACCAAGGGAGCATTGGGTTCCAGATTGTGGCTGACTAAGGGAGCATTGGGTTCCAGATTGTGGCTGACCAAGGGAGCGTTGGGTTCCAGATTGTGGCTGACCAAGGGAGCGTTGGGTTCCAGATTGTGGCTGACCAAGGGAGCGTTGGGTTCCAGATTGTGGCTGACCAAGGGAGCATTGGGTTCCAGATTGTGGCTGACCAAGGGGGCGTTGGGTTCTAGATAAAGGCTGACCAAGGGAGCGTTGGGTTCCAGATTGTGGCTGATCACGGGAGCATTGGGTTCCATATTGTGGCTGACCAAGGGAGCGTTGGGTTCCAGATAAAGGCTGACCAAGGGAGCGCTGGGTTCCAGATTGTGGCTGACAAAGGGAGCATTGGGTTCCAGATTGTGGCTGACTAAGGGAGCATTGGGTTCCAGATTGTGGCTGACCAAGGGAGCGTTGGGTTCCAGATTGTGGCTGACCAAGGGAGCGTTGGGTTCCAGATTGTGGCTGACCAAGGGAGCGTTGGGTTCCAGATTGTGGCTGACCAAGGGAGAATTGGGTTCCAGATTGTGGCTGACCAAGGGAGCGTTGGGTTCCAGATTGTGGCTGACCAAGGGAGCGTTGGGTTCCAGATTGTGGCTGACCAAGGGAGTGTTCGGGGTTCCATATTGTGGCTGACCAAGGGAGCATTGGGTTCCAGATTGTGGCTGACCAAGGGAGCATTGGGTTCCAGATTGAGGCTGACCAAGTGGGCGTTGGGGTTCCAGATTGTGGCTGACCAAGGGAGCGTGGGGTTTCAGATTGTGGCTGACCAAGGGAGCGTTGGGTTCCAGATTGTGGCTGACCAAGGGGGCGTTGGGTTCCAGATTGTGGCTGATCACGGGAGCATTGGGTTCCATATTGTGGCTGACCAAGGGAGCGTTGGGTTTCAGATTGTGGCAGACCAAGGGAGCGTTGGGTTCCAGATTGTGGCTGACCATGGGAGCGTGGGGTTCCAGATTGTGGCTGACCAAGGGAGCGTGGGGTTCCAGATTGTGGCTGACAAAGGGAACGTTGGGTTCCAGATTGTGGCTGAGCAAGGGAGCGAGCGTTGGGTTCCAGATTGTGGCTGACCAAGGGAGCGTTGGGTTCCAGATTGTGGCTGACCAAGGGGGCGTTGGGTTCCAGATTGTGGCTGACCATGGGAGCGTGGGGTTCCAGATTGTGGCTGACAAAGGGAACGTTGGGTTCCAGATTGTGGCTGAGCAAGGGAGCGAGCGTTGGGTTCCAGATTGTGGCTGACAAAGGGAACGTTGGGTTCCAGATTGTGGCTGAGCAAGGGAGCGAGCGTTGGGTTCCAGATTGTGGCTGACCAAGGGGGCGTTGGGTTCCAGATTGTGGCTGACCATGGGAGCGTGGGGTTCCAGATTGTGGCTGACAAAGGGAACGTTGGGTTCCAGATTGTGGCTGAGCAAGGGAGCGAGCGTTGGGTTCCAGATTGTGGCTGACCAAGGGAGCGTTGGGTTCCAGATTGTGGCTGACCAAGGGAGCGTTGGGTTCCAGATTGTGGCTGACCAAGGGGGCGTTGGGTTCCAGATTGTGGCTGACCATGGGAGCGTGGGGTTCCAGATTGTGGCTGACCAAGGGAGCGTTGGGTTCCAGATTGTGGCTGAGCAAGGGAGCGAGCGTTGGGTTCCAGATTGTGGCTGGCCAAGGGAGAGTTGGGTTCCAGATTGTGGCTGACCAAGGGAGCGTGGGGTTTCAGAGTGTGGCTGACCAAGGGAGCGTTGGGTTCCAGATTGTGGCTGACCAAGGGAGCGTTGGGTTCCAGATTGTGGCTGACCAAGGGAGCGTTGGGTTCCAGATTGTGGCTGACCAAGGGAGCATTGGGTTCCAGATTGTGGCTGACCAAGGGAGCGTTGGGTTCCAGATTGTGGCTGACCAAGGGGGCGTTGGGTTCCAGATTGTGGCTGACCAAGGTAGCGTTGGGTTCCAGATTGTGGCTGACCAAGGGAGCGTTGGGTTCCAGATTGTGGCTGACCAAGGGAGCGTTGGGTTCCAGATTGTGGCTGACCAAGGGAGCGAGCGTTGGGTTCCATATTGTGGCTGACCAAGGGAGCATTGGGTTCCAGATTGTGGCTGACCAAGGAAGCGTTGGGTTCCAGATTGTGGCTGACCAAGGGGGCGTTGGGTTCCAGATTGTGGCTGACCAAGGGAGCGTTGGGTTCCAGATTGTGGCTGACCAAGGGAGCGTTGGGTTCCAGATTGTGGCTGACCAAGGGAGCGTTGGGTTCCAGATTGTGGCTGACCAAGGGGGCGTTGGGTTCCAGATTGTGGCTGACCAAGGGAGCGAGCGTTGGGTTCCATATTGTGGCTGACCAAGGGAGCGTTGGGTTCCAGATTGTGGCTGACCAAGGGAGCGTTGGGTTCCAGATTGTGGCTGACCAAGGGAGCGAGCGTTGGGTTCCATATTGTGGCTGACCAAGGGAGCGTTGGGTTCCAGATTGTGGCTGACCAAGGGGGCGTTGGGTTCCAGATTGTGGCTGACCATGGGAGCGTGGGGTTCCAGATTGTGGCTGACCATGGGAGCGTGGGGTTCCAGATTGTGGCTGACCAAGGGAGCGTTGGGTTCCAGATTGTGGCTGACCAAGGGAGCGTTGGGTTCCAGATTGTGGCTGACCAAGGGGGCGTTGGGTTCCAGATTGTGGCTGACCATGGGAGCGTGGGGTTCCAGATTGTGGCTGACCAAGGGAGCGTTGGGTTCCAGATTGTGGCTGACCAAGGGAGCGTTGGGTTCTAGATTGTGGCTGACCAAGGGAGCGTTGGGTTCCAGATTGTGGCTGACCAAGGGGGCGTTGGGTTCCAGATTGTGGCTGACCATGGGAGCGTGGGGTTCCAGATTGTGGCTGACCAAGGGAGCGTTGGGTTCCAGATTGTGGCTGAGCAAGGGAGCGAGCGTTGGGTTACATATTGTGGCTGACCATGGGAGCGTGGGGTTCCAGATTGTGGCTGACCAAGGGAGCGTTGGGTTCCAGATTGTGGCTGAGCAAGGGAGCGAGCGTTGGGTTACATATTGTGGCTGAGCAAGGGAGCGAGCGTTGGGTTCCAGATTGTGGCTGGCCAAGGGAGAGTTGGGTTCCAGATTGTGGCTGACCAAGGGAGCGTTGGGTTCCAGATTGTGGCTGAGCAAGGGAGCGAGCGTTGGGTTCCAGATTGTGGCTGACCAAGGGAGCGTTGGGTTCCAGATTGTGGCTCACCAAGGGGGCGTTGGGTTCCAGATTGTGGCTGACCAAGGGAACGTTGGGTTCCAGATTGTGGCTGAGCAAGGGAGCGAGCGTTGGGTTCCAGATTGTGGCTGACCAAGGGAGCGTTGGGTTCCAGATTGTGGCTGAGCAAGGGAACGTTGGGTTCCAGATTGTGGCTGAGCAAGGGAGCGAGCGTTGGGTTCCAGATTGTGGCTGGCCAAGGGAGAGTTGGGTTCCAGATTGTGGCTGACCAAGGGAACGTTGGGTTCCAGATTGTGGCTGAGCAAGGGAGCGAGCGTTGGGTTCCAGATTGTGGCTGACCAAGGGAGCGTTGGGTTCCAGATTGTGGCTGAGCAAGGGAACGTTGGGTTCCAGATTGTGGCTGAGCAAGGGAGCGAGCGTTGGGTTTCAGATTGTGGCTGACCAAGGGAGCGTTGGGTTCCAGATTGTGGCTGACCAAGGGGGCGTTGGGTTCCAGATTGTGGCTGACCAAGGGAGCGTGTGGTTCCAGATTGTGGCTGACCAAGGGAGCGTGGGGTTCCAGATTGTGGCTGACAAAGGGAACGTTGGGTTCCAGATTGTGGCTGACCAAGGGAACGTTGGGTTCCAGATTGTGGCTGAGCAAGGGAGCGAGCGTTGGGTTCCAGATTGTGGCTGGCCAAGGGAGAGTTGGGTTCCAGATTGTGGCTGACCAAGGGAACGTTGGGTTCCAGATTGTGGCTGAGCAAGGGAGCGAGCGTTGGGTTCCAGATTGTGGCTGACCAAGGGAGCGTTGGGTTCCAGATTGTGGCTGAGCAAGGGAACGTTGGGTTCCAGATTGTGGCTGAGCAAGGGAGCGAGCGTTGGGTTTCAGATTGTGGCTGACCAAGGGAGCGTTGGGTTCCAGATTGTGGCTGACCAAGGGGGCGTTGGGTTCCAGATTGTGGCTGACCAAGGGAGCGTGTGGTTCCAGATTGTGGCTGACCAAGGGAGCGTGGGGTTCCAGATTGTGGCTGACAAAGGGAACGTTGGGTTCCAGATTGTGGCTGACCAAGGGAGCGTTGGGTTCCAGATTGTGGCTGACAAAGGGAGCGTTGGGTTCCAGATTGTGGCTGACCAAGGGAGCGTTGGGTTCCAGATTGTGGCTGACCAAGGGAGCGTTGGGTTCCAGGTTGTGGCTGGCCAAGGGAGAGTTGGGTTCCAGATTGTGGCTGACCAAGGGAGCGTTGGGTTCCAGGTTGTGGCTGGCCAAAGGAGAGTTGGGTTCCAGATTGTGGCTGACCAAGGGAGCGTTGGGTTCCAGATTGTGGCTGACCAAGGGAGTGTTGGGTTCCAGATTGTGGCTGACCAAGGGAGCGTTGGGTTCCAGATTGTGGCTGACCAAGGGAGTGTTTGGGGTTCCATATTGTGGCTGACCAAGGGAGCGTTGGGTTCCGGATTGTGGCTGACCAAGGGAGCGTTGGGTTCCAGATTGTGGCTGACCAAGGGAGTGTTTGGGGTTCCATATTGTGGCTGACCAAGGGAGTGTTTGGGGTTCCAGATTGTGGCTGACCAAGGGAGCGTTGGGTTCCAGATTGTGGCTGACCAAGGGAGTGTTGGGTTCCAGATTGTGGCTGACCAAGGGAGCGTTGGGTTCCAGATTGTGGCTGACCAAGGGAGCGTTGGGTTCCAGATTGTGGCTGACCAAGGGAGCGTTGGGTTCCAGATTGTGGCTGACCAAGGGAGCATTTGGTTCCAGATTGAGGCTGACCAAGTGGGCGTTGGGTTCCATATTGTGGCTGACCAAGGGAGCGTTGGGTTCCAGATTGTGGCTGACCAAGGGAGCGTGGGGTTTCAGATTGTGGCTGACCAAGGGAGCGTGGGGTTCCAGATTGTGGCTGACCAAGGGAGCGAGCGTTGGGTTACATATTGTGGCTGACCAAGGGAGCGTTGGGTTCCACATTGTGGCTGGCCAAGGGAGAGTTGGGTTCCAGATTGTGGCTGACCAAGGGAGTCTTAGGGTTCCAGATTGTGGCTGACCAAGGGAGCGTTGGGTTCCAGATTGTGGCTGACCAAGGGAGTGTTAGGGTTCCAGATTGTGACTGACCAAGGGGGCGTTGGGTTCCAGATTGTGGCTGACCAAGGGAGCGTGGCTGGACGTGGCGTGGGCCATTGTGGCTGGTCAAGGATAGTTGTTAATTACTGAATGGGACGATGGATGAATAAACAGCAACAAAACACACACACACACACACACACAAACCCCCTCGGGGATTGAGTTCTAATAGTTCTCTGTAAATGATTGCGGACAATGTGTCATAGGCTATATAAAACAGCTATCTCACATACATCTATTCCGTAAGAACTATATATATTTTAGGAACCAACTACTGTACTTTAGGTACCTACTGCTGGAGGGATAGTGAATAAGAATGAATGCATTTCCTGTCTGTCTGGAGCGGAAATTGAGGAGTTTCATACTCGTTGTGTTAACGCCGGCGTTGACATTCTAATTAATTATTTTTAAGTTAAACTGAGGTAAATGTAACTTAACAAGGTGATATTTTATTCATGGCCCAACACATTAAATACAATTTTTTATCGTATTGTAACTTATTGATTTTTAGGTCGGCGTAGATCTCTAATGGCCACTCTGTTTGTTGTTGTTGTTGTTGTTGGTGATATTGCGCTTTTGGTTTCTTCATATTGGTCGTTTGACTTAGAATTCCGGGTTCAATCCGGGTTCCGGGTTTAGATACCGGGTTCAATCCCACATTGAGATGTTGTTTTTCGAAGAAAATATTTTGGTTTCGTAATTAAAACGTGACAAAAACTGCAGTACTGGAGAAACTAATTAAAATATGTCATAAAACGTTCACAGTCATAGGAACAAAATTCACTGTGATCGGAACAAAAATCAACCTACTTGAGCAGCTAATTAGTGATAATTTGTATTTGCAGGAATTCCAACCATATGCCGACACAAAGCTTAACACTATCTTGAGATGGGCAGCTCACCACTAACAGCCAATCATGGGCAGCTCACCACTAACAGCCAATCATAAAAGTAAGTCATTATTATTAATCGTTAATAACATAAATTGTTACACGCGATTTCACAAAAGACGTTTCCAGCACCATGTGGGGTGGTGTCGACATGCCACTCATGTAATGGCATCCAAGCTAGAATCACAGCTGTAACATTGCAAAGTTCTCAAGAACATCTTGTCATAAACAATCTCGTTTTAATTCGATGGAATTCCAATAAACAGGGGTGTAAGAGGTAACAGGTACCCTACTACCCGACATCAGGTAATACCCTAGTACTAAGTGCCTAGGCACCAGATACTACCGTAGTATACGAAGGTCTAAGTGGGATGAAGGTCCGAATAGGTAGAATTTACAATGCTATACCTCAATTTAGGGAAAGGAGCAGGTTATAGTGGCACGTTATTCTAACCAAAACAATAAACGAGAGTCAATAACACAGGTTACAGTTAAATTTTTGACGGGACGAAGCGAAATAATTAGGAAGTGCAGCTAGTCTGTTGGCGCTAGTTAGTACCAGTTGCCTAGGCGGTTAGTACTACGGTAGCACCTGATGCCTAGGCGGTTTATACTACGGTAGTACCTGATGCCTAGGCGGTTAATACTACGGTAGTACCAGTTGCCTAGGCGGTTAGTACTACGGTAGTGCCTTATGCCTAGGCGGAAAATACTACGGTAGTACCTGATGCCTAGGCGGTTAATACTACGGTAGTAACTAATGTCTAGGCGGGTAATACTACGGTAGTACCTGATGCCTAGGCGGTTAATACTACGGTAGTACCAGTTGCCTAGGCGGTTAGTACTACGGTAGTGCCTTATGCCTAGGCGGAAAATACTACGGTAGTACCTGATGCCTAGGCGGTTAATACTACGGTAGTAACTAATGTCTAGGCGGTTAATACTACGGTAGAACCTAATGCCTAGGCGGGTAATACTACGGTAGTACCGAATGCCTAGGCGGTTAATACTACGGTAGTTACCAGTTGCCTAAGCGGTTAATATTACGGCAGTACCTGATGCCTATGCGGAAAATACTACGGTAGTACCTGATGCCTAGGCGGTTAATACTACGGTAGTAACTAATGCCTAGGTGGTTAATACTACGGTAGTAACTAATGTCTAGGCGGGTAATACTACGGTAGTACCAGTCGCCTAGGCAGTTAATACTACGGTAGTACCAGTTGCCAAGGCGTTTAATACTACGGTAGTACCAGTTGCCTAGGCGGGTAATACTACGGTAGTACCAGTTGCCTAGGCGGTTAATACTACGGTAGTAACTAATGCCTAGGCGGTTAATACTAAGGTAGTACCTGATGCCTAGGCGGTTAATAGTACGGTAGTACAAGTTGCCTAGGCGGTTAATACTACGGTAGTACCTTATGCCTAGGCGGGTAGTACTACGGTAGTACCTGATGCCTAGGCAGTTAATATTACGGTAGTACCAGTTGCCTAGGCAGTTAATACTACGGTAGTACCAGTTGCCTAGGCGGTTAATACTGCGGTAGTACCTTATGCCTAGGCGGGTAGTACTACGGTAGTACCAGTTACCAAGGCGGTTAATACTACGGTAGTACCTTATGCCTAGGCGGGTAGTACTACGGTAGTACCTGATGCCTAGGCGGTTAATACTACGGTAGTACCTAATGCCAAGGCGGTTAATACTACGGTAGTACCTGATGCCTAGGCGGTTAATACTACGGTAGTGCCAGTTGCCTAGGCGGTTAATACTACTGTAGTACCTGTTGCCTAGGCGGTTAATACTACGGTAGTACCTTATGCCTAGGCGGGTAATACTACTGTAGTACCGAATGCTTAGGCGGTTAATACTACGGTAGTACCTGATGTCTAGGCGGTTAATACTACGGTAGTACCAGTTGCCTAGGCGGTTAATACTACGGTAGTACCTGTTGCCTAGGCGGTTAATATTACGGTAGTACCTTATGCCTAGGCGGTTAATACTACGGTAGTACCAGTTGCCTAGGCGGTTAATACTACGGTAGTACCAGTTGCCTAAGCGGTTAATACTACGGCAGTACCTGATGCCTAGGCGGAAAATACTACGGTAGTACCTGATGCCTAGGCGGTTAATACTACGGTAGTAACTAATGCCTAGGCGGTTAATACTACGGTAGTAACTAATGTCTAGGCGGGTAATACTACGGTAGTACCAGTTGCCTAGGCAGTTAATACTACGGTAGTACCAGTTGCTAAGGCGTTTAATACTACGGTAGTAACTAATGCCTAGGCGGTTAATACTAAGGTAGTACCTGATGCCTAGGCGGTTAATACTACGGTAGTACCTTATGCCTAGGCGGGTAGTACTACGGTAGTACCAGTTGCTTATGCGGTTGATACTACGGTAGTACCTAATGCATAGGCGGGTAATACTACGGTAGTACCAGTTGCCAAGGCGGTTAATACTACGGTAGTACCTGTTGCCTAGGCGGTTAATATTACGGTAGTACATTATGCCTAGGCGGTTAATACTACGGTAGTACCAGTCGCCTAGGCGGTTAATACTACGGTAGTACCTTATGCCTAGGCGGGTAGTACTACGGTAGTACCAGTTACCAAGGCGGTTAATACTACGGTAGTACATTATGCCTAGGCGGGTAATACTACTGTAGTACCGAATGCCTAGGCGGGTAATACTACTGTAGTACCGAATGGTTAGGCGGTTAATACTAAGGTAGTACAAGTTGCCTAGGCGGTTAATACTACGGTAGTACCTTATGCCTAGGCGGGTAGTACTACGGTAGTACCTGATGCCTAGGCAGTTAATATTACGGTAGTACCAGTTGCCTGGGCAGTTAATACTACGGTAGTACCAGTTGCCAAGGCGGTTAATACTACGGTAGTACCAGTTGCCTAGGCGGGTAATACTACTGTAGTACCGAATGGTTAGGCGGTTAATACTACGGTAGTACCTGATGCCTAGGCGGTTAATACTACGGTAGTACCAGTTGCCAAGGCGGTTAATATCACGGGTAGTACGAGTTGCCTAGGCAGTTAATACTAAGGTAGTACCTGATGCCTAGGCGGTTAATACTACTGTAGTAACTAATGCCTTGGCGGTTAATACTAAGGTAGTACCTGATGCATAGGCGGTTAATACTAAGGTAGTACCTGATGCCTAGGCAGTTAATACTACGGTAGTACCAGTTGCCTAGGCAGTTAATACTAAGGTAGTACCTGATGCCTAGGCGGTTAATACTACTGTAATAACTAATGCCTAGGCGGTTAATACTAAGGTAGTACCTGATGCATAGGCGGTTAATACTAAGGTAGTACCTGATGCCTAGGCAGTTAATACTACGGTAGTACCAGTTGCCTAGGCAGTTAATACTAAGGTAGTACCTGATGCCTAGGCGGTTAATACTACGGTAGTAACAGTTGCCTAGGCGGTTAATACTACGGTAGTAACTAATGCCTAGGCGGTTAATACTAAGGTAGTACCTGATGCCTAGGCGGTTAATACTACGGTAGTACAAGTTGCCTAGGCGGTTAATACTAAGGTAGTACCTGATGCCTAGGCGGTTAATACTACTGTAGTAACTAATGCCTAGGCGGTTAATACTAAGGTAGTACCTGATGCATATGCGGTTAATACTAAGGTAGTACCTGATGCCTAGGCAGTTAATACTACGGTAGTACCAGTTGCCTAGGCAGTTAATACTAAGGTAGTACCTGCTGATGCCTAGGCGGTTAATACTACGGTAGTACCAGTTGCCTAGGCGGTTAATACTAAGGTAGTACCTGAAGCCTAGGCGGTTAATACTATGGTAGTACAAGTTGCCTAGGCGGTTAATACTACTGTAGTACCTGATGCCTAGGCGGTTAATACTACGGTAGTATCTGATGCCTAGGCGGTTAATATTACGGTAGTACCAGTTGCCTAGGCGGTTAATACTACTGTAGTACCTGATGCCTAGGCGGTTAATACTAAGGTAGTACCTGATACCTAGGCGGTTAATACTACGGTACTACAAGTTGCCTAGGCGGTTAATACTACTGTAGTACCTGATGCCTAGGCGGTTAATACTACGGTAGTATCTGATGCCTAGGCATGTTGTACTACGGTAGTATCTGATGCCTAGGCATGTTGTACTACGGTAGTACCTTATGCCTAGGCGGTTAATACTACGGTAGTACCAGTTGCCTAGGCGGTTAATACTACTGTAGTACCTGATGCCTAGGCGGTTAATACTAAGGTACAGTAGTACCTGATGCCTAGGCGGTTAATACTACGGTAGTACAAGTTGCCTAGGCGGTTAATACTACTGTAGTGCCTGATGCCTAGGCGGTTAATACTACGGTAGTATCTGATGCCTAGGCATGTTGTACTACGGTAGTACCAGTTACCAAGGCGGTTAATACTGCGGTAGTACTGAGTGCCTAGGCGGTTAATACTACTGTAGTACCAGGTGCCTAGGCGGTTAATACTACGGTAGTACTGAGTGCCTAGGCATGTTGTACTACGGTAGTACTGAGTGCCTAGGCATGTTGTACTACGGTAGTAACTAATGCCTAGGCGGTTAATACTAAGGTAGTACTGAGTGCCTAGGCATGTTGTACTACGGTAGTACTGAGTGCCTAGGCACCAGGTACTACGTATTATATTTTCGACGTAGTATGAGCTGCCTGATACATGGGTGCAGTATAAACAGAGTATTGCATACTTAACATCAACCGAAGATGCCTTGCTAAGAGGTCCTAACGACGTTGATATGAATATCATTTGATTAATTAAACACAAACAATAATATACAAAAACATTCCCTCTTATTTTTGATAGCTGATATTTTGTCTCCACCAAGAGCTTAAAAAACTAATTTTACCCCTAATGAATGGTTCGGATGAATTTCATTATATTTTTATTTGCAAATCGCTGACCCATGTTTATGGATGCACTATGTTTATTTTATTATGTAGAATCATTGCCACCATCCACGCCTCTGACTCGTCCAGATTCATTTGTCCAAACAAAGACGACGAATATTATAGCAGCTGAGTTTCTTACTAACTCCGTCCACCATAAGTCGTGCTCCACACTACTCAATGGTCGCCCCAGTGTAGGATCGGCCGAAATCTCTCCCACTGTTCATCTGCGCCATTGTCCCTAGCAAAAGATCCGATACCTACATGTGGCCACCCTTCCACTGTTCATCTGCGCCATTGTCCCTAGCAAAAGATCCGATACCTACATGTGGCCCCTCTTCCACTGTTCATCTGCGCCATTGCCCCTAGCAAAAGATCCGATACCTACATGTGGCCCCTCTTCCACTGTTCATCTGCGCCATTGTCCCTAGCAAAAGATCCGATACCTACATGTGGCCACCCTTCCACTGTTCATCTGCGCCATTGTCCCTAGCAAAAGATCCGATACCTACATGTGGCCACCCTCCCACTGTTCATCTGCGCCATTGTCCCTAGCAAAAGATCCGATACCTACATGTGGCCACCCTTCCACTGTTCATCTGCGCCATTGTCCCTAGCAAAAGATCCGATACCTACATGTGGCCACCCTTCCACTGTTCATCTGCGCCATTGTCCCTAGCAAAAGATCCGATACCTACATGTGGCCACCCTTCCACTGTTCATCTGCGCCATTGTCCCTAGCAAAAGATCCGATACCTACATGTGGCCACCCTTCCACTGTTCATCTGCGCCATTGTCCCTAGCAAAAGATCCGATACCTACATGTGGCCACCCTTCCACTGTTCATCTGCGCCATTGTCCCTAGCAAAAGATCCGATACCTACATGTGGCCACCCTTCCACTGTTCATCTGCGCCATTGTCCCTAGCAAAAGATCCGATACCTACATGTGGCCACCCTTCCACTGTTCATCTGCGCCATTGTCCCTAGCAAAAGATCCGATACCTACATGTGGCCACCCTTCCACTGTTCATCTGCGCCATTGTCCCTAGCAAAAGATCCGATACCTACATGTGGCCACCCTTCCACTGTTCATCTGCGCCATTGTCCCTAGCAAAAGATCCGATACCTACATGTGGCCACCCTTCCACTGTTCATCTGCGCCATTGTGCCTAGCAAAAGATCCGATACCTACATGTGGCCACCCTTCCACTGTTCATCTGCGCCATTGTCCCTAGCAAAAGATCCGATACCTACATGTGGCCACCCTTCCACTGTTCATCTGCGCCATTGTCCCTAGCAAAAGATCCGATACCTACATGTGGCCACCCTTCCACTGTTCATCTGCGCAGGTTACAGTTAAATTTTTGACGGGACGAAGCGAAATAATTAGGAAGTGCAGCTAGTCTGTTGGCGCTAGTTAGTACCAGTTGCCTAGGCGGTTAGTACTACGGTAGCACCTGATGCCTAGGCGGTTAATACTACGGTAGTACCTGATGCCTAGGCGGTTAATACTACGGTAGTACCAGTTGCCTAGGCGGTTAGTACTACGGTAGTGCCTTATGCCTAGGCGGAAAATACTACGGTAGTACCTGATGCCTAGGCGGTTAATACTACGGTAGTAACTAATGTCTAGGCGGGTAATACTACGGTAGTACCTGATGCCTAGGCGGTTAATACTACGGTAGTACCAGTTGCCTAGGCGGTTAGTACTACGGTAGTGCCTTATGCCTAGGCGGAAAATACTACGGTAGTACCTGATGCCTAGGCGGTTAATACTACGGTAGTAACTAATGTCTAGGCGGGTAATACTACGGTAGTACCTGATGCCTAGGCGGTTAATACTACGGTAGTACCAGTTGCCTAGGCGGTTAGTACTACGGTAGTGCCTTATGCCTAGGCGGAAAATACTACGGTAGTACCTGATGCCTAGGCGGTTAATACTACGGTAGTAACTAATGTCTAGGCGGTTAATACTACGGTAGAACCTAATGCCTAGGCGGGTAATACTACGGTAGTACCGAATGCCTAGGCGGTTAATACTACGGTAGTTACCAGTTGCCTAAGCGGTTAATATTACGGCAGTACCTGATGCCTATGCGGAAAATACTACGGTAGTACCTGATGCCTAGGCGGTTAATACTACGGTAGTAACTAATGCCTAGGTGGTTAATACTACGGTAGTAACTAATGTCTAGGCGGGTAATACTACGGTAGTACCAGTCGCCTAGGCAGTTAATACTACGGTAGTACCAGTTGCCAAGGCGTTTAATACTACGGTAGTACCAGTTGCCTAGGCGGGTAATACTACGGTAGTACCAGTTGCCTAGGCGGTTAATACTACGGTAGTAACTAATGCCTAGGCGGTTAATACTAAGGTAGTACCTGATGCCTAGGCGGTTAATAGTACGGTAGTACAAGTTGCCTAGGCGGTTAATACTACGGTAGTACCTTATGCCTAGGCGGGTAGTACTACGGTAGTACCTGATGCCTAGGCAGTTAATATTACGGTAGTACCAGTTGCCTAGGCAGTTAATACTACGGTAGTACCAGTTGCCTAGGCGGTTAATACTGCGGTAGTACCTTATGCCTAGGCGGGTAGTACTACGGTAGTACCAGTTACCAAGGCGGTTAATACTACGGTAGTACCTTATGCCTAGGCGGGTAGTACTACGGTAGTACCTGATGCCTAGGCGGTTAATACTACGGTAGTACCTAATGCCAAGGCGGTTAATACTACGGTAGTACCTGATGCCTAGGCGGTTAATACTACGGTAGTGCCAGTTGCCTAGGCGGTTAATACTACTGTAGTACCTGTTGCCTAGGCGGTTAATACTACGGTAGTACCTTATGCCTAGGCGGGTAATACTACTGTAGTACCGAATGCTTAGGCGGTTAATACTACGGTAGTACCTGATGTCTAGGCGGTTAATACTACGGTAGTACCAGTTGCCTAGGCGGTTAATACTACGGTAGTACCTGTTGCCTAGGCGGTTAATATTACGGTAGTACCTTATGCCTAGGCGGTTAATACTACGGTAGTACCAGTTGCCTAGGCGGTTAATACTACGGTAGTACCAGTTGCCTAAGCGGTTAATACTACGGCAGTACCTGATGCCTAGGCGGAAAATACTACGGTAGTACCTGATGCCTAGGCGGTTAATACTACGGTAGTAACTAATGCCTAGGCGGTTAATACTACGGTAGTAACTAATGTCTAGGCGGGTAATACTACGGTAGTACCAGTTGCCTAGGCAGTTAATACTACGGTAGTACCAGTTGCTAAGGCGTTTAATACTACGGTAGTAACTAATGCCTAGGCGGTTAATACTAAGGTAGTACCTGATGCCTAGGCGGTTAATACTACGGTAGTACCTTATGCCTAGGCGGGTAGTACTACGGTAGTACCAGTTGCTTATGCGGTTGATACTACGGTAGTACCTAATGCATAGGCGGGTAATACTACGGTAGTACCAGTTGCCAAGGCGGTTAATACTACGGTAGTACCTGTTGCCTAGGCGGTTAATATTACGGTAGTACATTATGCCTAGGCGGTTAATACTACGGTAGTACCAGTCGCCTAGGCGGTTAATACTACGGTAGTACCTTATGCCTAGGCGGGTAGTACTACGGTAGTACCAGTTACCAAGGCGGTTAATACTACGGTAGTACATTATGCCTAGGCGGGTAATACTACTGTAGTACCGAATGCCTAGGCGGGTAATACTACTGTAGTACCGAATGGTTAGGCGGTTAATACTAAGGTAGTACAAGTTGCCTAGGCGGTTAATACTACGGTAGTACCTTATGCCTAGGCGGGTAGTACTACGGTAGTACCTGATGCCTAGGCAGTTAATATTACGGTAGTACCAGTTGCCTGGGCAGTTAATACTACGGTAGTACCAGTTGCCAAGGCGGTTAATACTACGGTAGTACCAGTTGCCTAGGCGGGTAATACTACTGTAGTACCGAATGGTTAGGCGGTTAATACTACGGTAGTACCTGATGCCTAGGCGGTTAATACTACGGTAGTACCAGTTGCCAAGGCGGTTAATATCACGGGTAGTACGAGTTGCCTAGGCAGTTAATACTAAGGTAGTACCTGATGCCTAGGCGGTTAATACTACTGTAGTAACTAATGCCTTGGCGGTTAATACTAAGGTAGTACCTGATGCATAGGCGGTTAATACTAAGGTAGTACCTGATGCCTAGGCAGTTAATACTACGGTAGTACCAGTTGCCTAGGCAGTTAATACTAAGGTAGTACCTGATGCCTAGGCGGTTAATACTACTGTAATAACTAATGCCTAGGCGGTTAATACTAAGGTAGTACCTGATGCATAGGCGGTTAATACTAAGGTAGTACCTGATGCCTAGGCAGTTAATACTACGGTAGTACCAGTTGCCTAGGCAGTTAATACTAAGGTAGTACCTGATGCCTAGGCGGTTAATACTACGGTAGTAACAGTTGCCTAGGCGGTTAATACTACGGTAGTAACTAATGCCTAGGCGGTTAATACTAAGGTAGTACCTGATGCCTAGGCGGTTAATACTACGGTAGTACAAGTTGCCTAGGCGGTTAATACTAAGGTAGTACCTGATGCCTAGGCGGTTAATACTACTGTAGTAACTAATGCCTAGGCGGTTAATACTAAGGTAGTACCTGATGCATATGCGGTTAATACTAAGGTAGTACCTGATGCCTAGGCAGTTAATACTACGGTAGTACCAGTTGCCTAGGCAGTTAATACTAAGGTAGTACCGGCTGATGCCTAGGCGGTTAATACTACGGTAGTACCAGTTGCCTAGGCGGTTAATACTAAGGTAGTACCTGAAGCCTAGGCGGTTAATACTATGGTAGTACAAGTTGCCTAGGCGGTTAATACTACTGTAGTACCTGATGCCTAGGCGGTTAATACTACGGTAGTATCTGATGCCTAGGCGGTTAATATTACGGTAGTACCAGTTGCCTAGGCGGTTAATACTACTGTAGTACCTGATGCCTAGGCGGTTAATACTAAGGTAGTACCTGATACCTAGGCGGTTAATACTACGGTACTACAAGTTGCCTAGGCGGTTAATACTACTGTAGTACCTGATGCCTAGGCGGTTAATACTACGGTAGTATCTGATGCCTAGGCATGTTGTACTACGGTAGTATCTGATGCCTAGGCATGTTGTACTACGGTAGTACCTTATGCCTAGGCGGTTAATACTACGGTAGTACCAGTTGCCTAGGCGGTTAATACTACTGTAGTACCTGATGCCTAGGCGGTTAATACTAAGGTACAGTAGTACCTGATGCCTAGGCGGTTAATACTACGGTAGTACAAGTTGCCTAGGCGGTTAATACTACTGTAGTGCCTGATGCCTAGGCGGTTAATACTACGGTAGTATCTGATGCCTAGGCATGTTGTACTACGGTAGTACCAGTTACCAAGGCGGTTAATACTGCGGTAGTACTGAGTGCCTAGGCGGTTAATACTACTGTAGTACCAGGTGCCTAGGCGGTTAATACTACGGTAGTACTGAGTGCCTAGGCATGTTGTACTACGGTAGTACTGAGTGCCTATGCATGTTGTACTACGGTAGTAACTAATGCCTAGGCGGTTAATACTAAGGTAGTACTGAGTGCCTAGGCATGTTGTACTACGGTAGTAACTAATGCCTAGGCGGTTAATACTAAGGTAGTACTGAGTGCCTAGGCATGTTGTACTACGGTAGTAACTAATGCCTAGGCGGTTAATACTAAGGTAGTACTGAGTGCCTAGGCATGTTGTACTACGGTAGTACTGAGTGCCTAGGCACCAGGTACTATGTATTATATTTTCGACGTAGTATGAGCTGCCTGATACATGGGTGCAGTATAAACAGAGTATTGCATACTTAACATCAACCGAAGATGCCTTGCTAAGAGGTCCTAACGACGTTGATATGAATATCATTTGATTAATTAAACACAAACAATAATATACAAAAACATTCCCTCTTATTTTTGATAGCTGATATTTTGTCTCCACCAAGAGCTTAAAAAACTAATTTTACCCCTAATGAATGGTTCGGATGAATTTCATTATATTTTTATTTGCAAATCGCTGACCCATGTTTATGGATGCACTATGTTTATTTTATTATGTAGAATCATTGCCACCATCCACGCCTCTGACTCGTCCAGATTCATTTGTCCAAACAAAGACGACGAATATTATAGCAGCTGAGTTTCTTACTAACTCCGTCCACCATAAGTCGTGCTCCACACTACTCAATGGTCGCCCCAGTGTAGGATCGGCCGAAATCTCTCCCACTGTTCATCTGCGCCATTGTCCCTAGCAAAAGATCCGATA
>JAUCBJ010002772.1:0-41425 GCA_032718475.1 Nemertoderma westbladi | reverse complement strand
ATAAGGTCGAGTCCTGCTGATGTCGTAAGAACATGGTCAATATATGAAGCGCCATTACCCCGGAAGGTAGTAGTAGGGCCTGAGAACTTAGGTGTAGTGTCGGCGGCAAGGAGGTTAAAGGAGTTTAGGAACTCGTTGAGGCGACGTCCTCTTAGTGTCGCTTTACACCTACCATATCTGGGCCCTTGTAGTGGCCCAACATCCGCGTTCGTATCGGCTAATACAATTGGGAGGGTGTCTGGATTTGAATCGAGGATTGAGCCCAGTCTCCCCAAGAACTCCTCGTAGGCTGAGCATCCCCTCGAGGGGTCAGGTGCATAGCAAGATAATAATAGAAGTGGGATGTCAAGACCATGATAGTTAGCTCTTAAACCTACTATGTCGTCTCCGGATGCGATTTCTGAAACATTGGTGAACATGGTTCGCCTGTACCATAGGGCCACTCCACCTGCGCCACGAGTTCGGTTTGGATTAGCCATGAGGTGAGAAACAGAGTATGTGCATTTAAAGTCACTATGGAATTCGCCGAGCAGTAGCTTACATTCAATGGTGTCGAGCCAGTGCTCCTGTATTGCCACGATGTCCAAGGATGATAAGGGGTGATCAGAGTTTAGGCAGTCAGAAAGATATTTGATACCCGTGTTGAATCCCCGACAATTGTAGGTAGCCATTCGTATATTTTCATGTTTGGATGTGGGGCTGGGTTGCTGGGGTGGGGGATTTCCGTTAAACACGCTGCCTGTTAGATTGGTGTCCCTGTGATGGGGCATGCCTGTGTTCTTGTCTACCTACTGGTATGTTGTGGGACTGTGGTTGAGCATCAGCCCATTGTCGAATACCTGTGGTCGATTTTGGTCGCCATCTGCGACAGGTGATACCGTCCGGCCAGTGGAAGTGGTCACCACATAGCAAGTCTTCGTCAAACCCGTTAATCGTGATACGCATGGTTCTGTGATTGTTGTTGATCCAGTATTTGCTATGATATACAGTAATATTCCTATTCTCAAGGTATGATATAATATCTGTCTTGTGCCAGTTATCCAATCCAGACAGGAACAAATAGGAGTACGATGACCATTGAGAGTCATAGTGATATCCTGCATTGTTATTTCCCTTCCTTGGACGTTCCTGATGAGTGGGTCCGGGATTGTGATGAGCCTTCTGGTGGTAGTCTCTGCGTGTGGCATTGTACATATTGCGTTTGTCCCCATCCTTGAACTGGTGAGTTCCACTTTGTGCAACTGATGAGTGGGTATTGTTCTGGGTCACCTTGTTGTATCTCTTTGGATAGTAGTTACGATTTACCTCATGGTTAATCCCTGATTTATATTTACCATTATCGGCCAGCTGATGCCTTTGAAATGGTTCATTCTGGTTATGGTGGTACCTTCCTGATAGCTGACAAGTTGTTGGAGTAGGAGTGACTGTTGGTTTAATATGATCAGAGATTGGTAGATACCTGTTTTCCGTGTCGATAGTGGTTGAATTCTTACTATGCCCGTGTCGCGGTTGTTTCGCTAACCGTGCGGTGTGTTTTGTAGACGGTACCGACCATTCCGTATTTGGTAGGTTTGGAAGATTCGATGGACTTGAACTAGCTTCTATAGGGCTGGTGCTGCCTACTGTAGAATCAATGATAATATAATCGCTTAGGATGCCTTCAGTATGTGGGCCAGCTAGGTTTCCCGAGGGTAGTTGCGTTTGTGTTTGTGGGCCAGAATCGATGTTACTCTGTTTAAGAATGTCAGACACCTTTGCTTCGAGAACCATTCCTTTATACCTCTCATGGTTCAATTCTTCTTTTATCTTAACATTGTCCTCTTTTAGTTGATCACACTTGTTTTCCACCATGCATAATCTGGCCTGCAATGTTGCTACAGCTGTTATAAGGTCCTGTTTGAGTTGATCGTAAGAATTACTGTCACCGGTGTAAGTACTCGAATGGACCTTTCTGAGCCGCTTTCTGCAGGATTCTGTGAATCTGTGGTCTTTTACCGATTGCAAAAGCTCATAGACGTCAAGGGAAAGTTCCCGCGTGGATGTTCTAGGTGATAGTTCAAGGCTTACCGCTTGTGTGGGGAGCATATATGTTTTGACGTCATTAAATAGGAGGTTCCTAATTGTGTTTCTCTTGTCGTCAGTGTAACCCTTTAATGTTTTAATGCATTTCTGCTTGGTTTCGTGTAATAGGGGGCGCAGGTCACAATTCTTATACGTTGGAAAACAGGTAGTTTTTATTTTGACATAGGGCGGTGCCGCATCGTCGCTATCATATACGTCATCGTCGGGACGGTGGGCGAATGTTGGGAGGTGGTTTCCCTGGTCATTACGGTTAGCTGGTGTTGCCTTGTTGTCATATGAATTTTCAAAGCTTGCATTTAACTGTGTGTCAGTCAGGTCAATCTTTACATCCGAAAGACTCTTCTGTATCCATTGGCGGAGATTGGTGGATTCTGAGCGTCCTTTGAGGACTCGGTTACTTCCGGAAGCCAGAGCCACTGCGTATAGGCATACAAAGCCGCCACAGTCGTAATCATTCGTTTGTCCGACGAATGGTCGCTTTACTTTAACATCTACCTCCCAATCCTCTGGTAAGCCGAGTACTTTGTTTATTAAATTCAATAGGCTACAGATTGAACGAGCTCTGGGTTCGTGTTTCGGCGAGGATGATGACAAGCTGTCGAGTGTGTATACTTTCCTGCTCTTCTGTTCAGCGACATGCAGAACAAGGTGATTATTCTTAGGGTCTTTCTTTTCGATGCACTCCGGAAAGAGCATTAGTGGTATAGTTGTTGGATTGCAGATAGTAGTAATATATTTTATTGCACTGGCTATGTCAAAGCCTCCCTGATTGAGCTTCATGCAAAGTGTTGAGTCCACGCAGCTTATGTTGCCCACTTGTCGTTCCAGAATGGAAAGAAACGAGTCTACAATAAGGGTGGAGAGGTGGGACTCATCATCGAAGTAATCCCAGTCAGGGTCAGATGGTTTGAGTATAACAAGGCCTCTCGGTCCTGGTTTAGAAGTTGCAGCCAGCACAACGTCCTCTTCATTAAAGCCATTAGAGACATCGGGGAAAACGGGGACATACTCGTTATCTGTTTCCCTGGACAGGTCAGTGTCTTCTATAGAGTTCTTCAGAGCAGTGAAGATCGGCGAACCAGTTGAGTAAATGGTTGGGGCATTCGAGGATGAACCACAGCATGATGTTGTGGTCGCCGGAGCAGTAAAAACAGAACCGAAACTAACTTTTGGGGTCTTTGGACCAATTAAACCGGGGTGACGACCAGCTGTCAGGTTTGTTGGCGCTGTCAAATCTGGGCCAAATCTGACTATTGGGGTCGTTGCAGCATTCAAACCCAAATGACAGCCAGCTGTCAAGGACGCCGGAGCAGTATAAACCGGACCGAAACGGACATTCGAGGTCATTGGAGCATTCAAAGCCGAACTACAGACAGCTATTGACGTCGTCGGAGCATTAAAAACCGAGCCCCGATCTACTTTTGAGGTCATTGGAGCGTTCAGAACTGAACCATGCCCGGCGATGGAGGTCATCGGAGCGGTAAAGATCGAACCGAAACTGCCTCTTGAGGTCGTTGGTGCATTCAAAGCCAAACCAACTCCACCTGGGGAGGTCGTCGGAGCGGTAAGGACCGAACCGAAACAAACTTTTGAGGTCATTGGAGCATTCGAAACCGGACCAAACCCACCTCGGGTGGTTGTAGGAGCAATGAAAACCGAACCGAAACGAACTTTTGAGGTCGTCGGAGCATTCAAAACCGAGCCACCACCAACCATTGATGACAATGGATCAGCAAAGACTGAACCAAGAGAGACCTTTGAGGTCATCGGAGCATTCGAAACCGAGCCACAACCATTGTTGGAGGTTGTCGGAGCTGTATGAACAGAACCAAAGTCCACTGATGCATTGATTTCGACTCCTTCTGTGATGGTCGTTGGAATTTTGGAGAATGGACCCCTACCCATTCCTACTGGAGAAATTGAAGGAGCCGGTGGTATGGGGTTCTGATTTTTCTTATAGCGTTTAGGTGGGTTTGCATTCCTTTTCGGTTGCAGTGTTTTAACCTTAGATAAAATGGCCTTACTTCTCGTATACGGCTTGTGGGTTTGATGCTCCTCTGAGGATGGGGAATAATCTGTGGAACCAGGACATGCTACCTCTTGGTATTTCCTTCGGTGGCACCCGGGGTTGTTCCTTTTCAGTTCATTTACACAGGGAGACATGCGGGATGGTGGTGCACGGGCGACTGTGATCTGTCTATGTGGGATACAGGGGCTAGCCATGGATTCTACTGTGGGTGTGGTACAAGCGGACCCCATGTGGGACTCCTCAGTAGGTGTAATGGGTGTCCCTATAGTAAAGACTGCTTGTGGGGGAATAGGGCCAAGTGTTTGTGTATTGTGGATTGGTGTCCCTATTGTTGGGTTACCCTTGTTAATACCACCTAAATATACTACTTCATTACCGTTAAGAAAGTCAGTAGATTCATGTACATTAAAATAAGAAGGATCAACAAATTGGTTTCCCCAAAAATAATTCTCAGGAGGAGAACTAGAGTTTTGATTGACCTTATTGTACAGAGAGCTGTCTAGCACAGCGTGTATGTCAATGCTCCCAGAGTTAAATGTACTTGAACTATTAAGTTCCCACCTTTTAGGTCTTGGTTCCATGCATGTGGTAGATGGGCCCACCCAAGCCGGGTCATTGGCTGTATGGATGACCGGACCTACCCGACTTGGGTGTACCTTGGTTATACTAGGGTTTATCTGGTTTATTCCTGCTTTCCACATCGACCCAACCGCCGGATCGCTCGGGTTTATTCCGGTTTTCGTCGTCGACCCAACCGCCGGATCGCTCGGGTTTATTCCGGTTTTCGTTGTCGATCCATCCGCCGGATCGCTCGGGTTTATTCCAGTCTTCGTCGTCGACCCATCCGCCAGGTCGCTCGGGTTTATTCCGGTTTTCGTCGTTGACCCATCCGCCGGATCGCTCGGGTTTATTCCGGTTTTCGTCGTAGACCCATCCGCTGGATCGCTCGGGTTTGTTCCGGTTTTCGTCGGCGACCCATCCGCCGGATCGCTCAGGTTTATTCCGGTATTTGTCGTCGACCCGTCCGCCGGATCGCATGGGTTTATTCCGGTTTTCGTCGTCGACTCATCCGCCGGATCGCTCGGGTTTAATCCGGTTTTCTTCGTCGACCCATCTGCCGGATCGCTCGGGTTTATTCCGGTCTTCGTCGTCGACCCATCCGCCGGATCGCTCGGGTTTATTCCGGCGTTAGTCGTCGATCCATCTGCCGGATCGCTCGGGTTTATTCCAGCTTCCATCGTCGACCCATTCGCCGGGTTTATTCCGGTTTTCGTCGTCGACCCATCCGCGGGATCGCTCGGGTTTATTCCAGATTCCGTCGTCGACCCATTCGCCGGGTTTATTCCGGTTTTCGTCGTCGACTCATCCGCCGGATCGCTCGGATTTAATCCGGTTTTCGTCGTCGACTCATCCGCCGGATCGCTCGGGTTTAATCCGGTTTTCTTCGTCGACTCATCCGCCGGATCGCTCGGGTTTAATCCGGTTTTCTTCGTCGACCCATCCGCCGGATCGCTCGGGTTTATTCCGGCATTAGTCGTCGACCCATCCGCCGGATCGCTCGGGTTTATTCCGGTTTTCGTCGTCGACCAGTCCGCCGGTTTTATTTCGGCTTTCATCGACCCGTCAGCCGCGTCGCTCGGGTTTATTCCGGCTTTCATCGTCGGCTCATCCGCCGCTGTTTTGGGTTCCTTTGTTGACGTCAGTCGACGGCTCGGCGCAGTCAGTTCGTCCAGCGGCGGCGGGGGCGGGGGTGCCGGACCCCTGCTGCGCGTGTGCGGAGCTCCCTGCTCTTTCCTTGGGGAATGTTGTACGGGCATCCTCCTGGTGCCTAGTAGCATGTAGTCGTATGATAAATGGCTGGCTATTCTGCTTATAAATTATGTTCTGTTATATTATTGACAACGTGAATTAATAAATTTAAATAAAATAATTAAAATGATTAGTATCGTATCGTATCACAGTATCGGTGGCCAGTACAGTCGGAGGCCAGTAATTAAATCTGCCAATGACAAAGCAGTGTGTTGTCTGATTATGAAAATATGAAAATTATATATATGAAAATTATACTCGGCGTACTCGTGTTCGCCTTGGTACCAAATATCGATCCTCAGCGCAACACCGTCTTTGGTAAGTTCATAGATGTTATCGAGTCCCAACCAAAAGTTATTTTCTATATCGCCGAAACCATGGAGGAATTTCGACCTTCCTAGAAAGAAATTATCCGATCCATCTATTCGCATCTGTATTCCTACCCAGGGGCCGCCAGGTACTGTGTTATCGCAGCGAAGTGAACCATCCAATACTTTGGGGTGGTTGACGATGGAAATGGTGTCAACTGCAGTATTTGTGCAACTGGGTGCAGGTTTGGATGTTGGCTGGAGATCCGAGATCTTCTGTGTTAGATCAGCTATACTCTCATTCGTTTCTTCCTTAATGTTGTTGAATATCACAATCACAAACAATGTAGCTAACGTATTGTATAGTCGTATCGTATTGTGTAGTGTATACCCACTACTCCAACAACAACCCCAACCCACCATCTTCTTACAGAAACCACTCGGCTCTCATTAACTGCTCCATTGCGATCTATAATATCCTGTGACGGATTTGGGAGTGTTAAATTATCCGGGATGACTTTATAGACGCCTTCCCGGGTACCTGATGGAAGCTCGTCCATTGGAACTTCTGTATCTCTATAGACACCTTGATGTGCCATGTTGTCCCAGTGACTGCACGATTATAATATCGTAAGGACACAAAGTTGTTCTATCATGAGTCTTAAATAGACTTAGTATGTGAATTTTTAGGGAGTTAAAGTTTTAATTAAATCTAAATAAGTTTATTTTGCTGTTTATTTTACACAATGAGTCGTCGTAAGTTAATAAAATAAACTTTTATATCAATAAAATAATAACTTTCTGCAGTTATTCTGATCTGTATATGCCAAGATTGTTGTTATGCTACTGCATTGCTGTATTGTACTGTTGTAGTACTGTAGTAGGCCTACCGGTAATGAATGTATTTATTTATACCTGTACAAAAGTGGGCTTTTGGCTCCAAATCGCTATAAAGCACGTGATTAACCGAAAAGCCGTTAATACAGTTAGTTACATTTATAGTACTGTAGAAGTTATAAATAATATTATAGTGCTGGTATCAAGGCGTACTATATACAAGGCCATGCCATCGAGTCAACTGGGGGCGGTGACTGGGGGCGGTTTTCTTAAGCTTTATACCGGCGATTTCTTTACGTTATTACAATTTATGCATAAGATACGCTTTGGTATGACTGTATTAGTAATTGTAGGTAATGTATCTTTATGTTAGGCTTTAATTTATGATAAATAATTACAAATTGTGGACATCGCTTTGCCTTCATTATTGTGTACAATAAATATAGCCAAATATTAATAAATGTATTACTTTGTATTATGAAATGCAGCATTAATGTTATCTTATTTTCAGTAAAATTTATACATTACTTCACCATTTTGGTTTTTATAGGTAAGATTTTATATAAAACTCGAAGTCACAACAGATCACTTTATATTACAACTGACTACTTTATAAGACTATATGAAATTTATTCAATATTGTTGCGAAATGTGTTAATATGCCTATTGTATTGTAAAATACAATATCCATAATAATATTATATTATCAATCATTAGAAAATTAGCAGGCTAAAACTTTTGCAATAGGCATAATTTATATTATTATCAGGCAATTTATGTTATTTTATTACTTTATGGCCCTTGTAAGGGCTCTTTAACCCCTTAACGAATTATCCCGAATAAATTCG
Source organism: Nemertoderma westbladi (assembly GCA_032718475.1). Lineage (NCBI taxonomy): Eukaryota > Metazoa > Xenacoelomorpha > Nemertodermatida > Nemertodermatidae > Nemertoderma > Nemertoderma westbladi. Next base: position 33,512 of record JAUCBJ010002772.1, on the reverse strand, counting down.
GGTTCAAGAAAATGGATAATTCAGACTAACCCGAGTTAACTCGTGCAAACAGTTTTCTGTTGAAAACTGAAACCAAACTCGAATATAGCCGTGAATTATTTGATTGGATATCTAAAAATAGCTTACCTTAGCCAAGTGGAAAACTTTAACAATGATATAGATGCTGATTGGTGATTGGTTTTATGACGTAATGGATTGTTTGTGGCCTCTATGAGACACACAACTTCCAGCCCTGCAGATCAATTTCTTATTGGTTGTGTTCCAGCAATAATAACTGAGTTAGGTACGGGTAGTTACAACAATAACATGCAGATCTATTGTATATTGGAGATTTCATTATTTACATTCTTCATTCTTTATATTTTATCCTTTATTTGTTTTGTTACCGGTACGTTGCCAAATTACTTTTTAAAATATAATTTTATATTATTTCTAAATGACCCAAATCTGACCCAGTTGCTAGACCAAGGGGGCGGCCATCTTTGTCTGGTAATAAATAATGGTAATAAATACTGAGAGTATAAATTACTGATTTGTTACCTAAATCGTGTAAGAGCTTGGAAGTAGCTGTAATGTTGTCAAGTGTAAAATTATTTCAAATAACTGACAATTATGTCTGACAAACAGACAACCCTCAAATCAGTCTTACAAACAAACGAGAAAACACACTGGACAGAAAAGTGTGCAGTAAGCTTGTTTTACAAAGAGTCATTCGAGATGCAGTCCATAGATTTTCAAAAATTTCAGTAAATACTGATGTCTACACAAGCAAATGCACAGACAAACAGATCGACGGACAGACAAACAGACTTGCAGACAACTAGACGAAGAGTAAACAGATCGACATACTTCAGAACAACTATTATAGAACTAGATGAAAGAAATTAAAATATATGAATGAAAAAATATAATGAAAAAAATACAATGATCGATATGGGATATATCTGGATGAATTGAACCGAGGTAAACTGATAATCTCTCCTGATGTTTACGTTCAGTTTACTTTCTACTGCTACCTGTTATTTCTATTACTGAGCGATCAACCGAAGTTATGCAGAACAGGTCTAGTGTCCAGATTCCTGGAAATTGGCAACATCTACTGTAATTCCTTACCAAACAGCAAACATTGCCGTAGACTTGCAAATATATTCTTAAGCCGTAAATGCCATCTTGTCACACCATGCAGTACACGCGAGCCCTCTGCTAAGAAGCTTAAACTACAGGACTGACTTTCTAGACTCTTTAAACTGAGATATTTCTCTGCAGGGGGGGTTGAGTCCGCGCCCAGAGAGACTCTTTAAACTGAGATATTTCTCTACAGGGGGGTCATACGTTGAGTCCGCGCCCAGAGAGACTCTTTAAACTGAGATATTTCTCTACAGGGGGGTCATACGTTGAGTCCGCGCCCAGAGAGACTCTTTAAACTGAGATATTTATATACAGGGGATCATACGTTGAGTCCACGCCCAGAGAGACTCTTTAAACTGATATATTTATCTACAGGGGGGTCATACGTTGAGTCCGCGCCCAGAGAGATTCTTTAAACTGAGATATTTCTCTACAGGGGGGTCATACGTTGAGTCCGCGCCCAGAGAGACTCTTTAAACTGAGATATTTCTCTACAGGGGGGTCATACGTTGAGTCCGCGCCCAGAGAGACTCTTTAAACTGAGATATTTCTCTACAGGGGGGTCATACGTTGAGTCCGCGCCCAGAGAGACTCTTTAAACTGAGATATTTCTCTACAGGGGGGTCATACGTTGAGTCTGTGCCCAGAGAGACTCTTTAAACTGAGATATTTATCTACAGGGGGGTCATACGTTGAGTCCACGCCCAGAGAGACTCTTTAAACTGAGATATTTCTCTACAGGGGGGTCATACGTTGAGTCCGCGCCCAGAGAGACTCTTTAAACTGAGATATTTCTCTACAGGGGGGTCATACGTTGAGTCCGCGCCCAGAGAGACTCTTTAAACTGAGATATTTCTCTACAGGGGGGTCATACGTTGAGTCCGCGCCCAGAGAGACTCTTTAAACTGAGATATTTCTCTACAGGGGGGTCATACGTTGAGTCCGCGCCCAGAGAGACTCTTTAAACTGAGATATTTCTCTACAGGGGGGTCATACGTTGAGTCCGCGCCCAGAGAGACTCTTTAAACTGAGATATTTATCTGCAGGGGGGTCATACATTGAGTCCGCGCCCAGAGAGACTATTTAAACTGAGATATTTCTCTACAGGGGGGTCATACGTTGAGTCCGCGCCCAGAGAGACTCTTTAAACTGAGATATTTCTCTACAGGGGGGTCATACGTTGAGTCCGCGCCCAGAGAGACTCTTTAAACTGATATATTTCTCTACAGGGCGGTATCCTCTGCAGGGGGGCATACGTTTAGTTTTCAGGATTTACATCTCAATCTATTTAAATATTAAAGAGCCCTTACAAGGGCCATTGATGTATTTTCACATTTAGGGAATAGTGGGTTGGCATGGCAATCTTGATACGGTAAATAATAAAGTAATAAAATAACATAAAGTGCCTGATAATAATATAAGTTATGCCTATTGCAAAAGTTTTTGCCTGCTAATTTTCTAATGATTGATAATATATTATTATGGATATTGTATTTTACAATACAATAGGCATATTAACACATTTCGCAACAATATTGAATAAATTTCATATAGTCTTATAAAGTAGTCAGTTGTAATATAAAGTGATCTGTTGTGACTTCGAGTTTTACATAAAATCTTACCTATAAAAACCAACATGGTGAAGTAATGTGTTAATTTTACTGAAAATAAGATAACATTAATGCTGCATTTCATAATACAAAGTAATACATTTATTAATATTTGGCTATATTTATTGTACACAATAATGAAGGCAAAGCGATGTCCACAATTTGTAATTATTTATCTTAAATTAAAGCCTAACATAAAGATTACCTACAATTACTAATACAGTCATACCAAAGCGTATCTTATGCATAAATTGTAATAACGTAAAGAAATCGCCGGTATAAAGCTTAAGAAAATCTTGCCCCAGTCACCGCCCCCAGTTGACTCGATAGCATGGCCTTGTGGGGCGAGCCACGAAGTTGGCGGAGCCTTAGCGAATTGACACTGTTAGGGGGTGGGTCAATTTATGCAAATAGTTGTCGTCGTCGTCGTTGTCGTCGTCGTCGTCGTTGTCGTCGTCGTCGTCGTCGTTACGATTTTGACATGCTAATAACTTTGTCGGATTTAAAGCTGCCAAGTTGAAAATTTGTAGGTATCAATATGAGCAAAAGTTGAGATTTTTGAGAGACTTCCCATCAGTGCAATGGTCTCCCGCTAGAGGGCCACATGTCTAAACATTAAATGGCCTCCCATTTCTTTGCTTTTAATCCGTTTAAGCTGAAACTTGGCAGATATGTATTAGACCATTAGCTGTGACTTTCAAAGGAGGCGAATCCATCTGCAGTTCTCCAGTCTGCCGCTAGAGGGCCAAAGGTCTGAAAGTGAAATCGTTGTCGTCGTTACGATTTTGACATGCTAATAACTTTGTCGGATTTAAAGCTGCCAAGTTGAAAATTTGTAGGTATCAATATGAGCTAAAGTTGAGATTTTTGAGAGACTTTCAGACACCATCAGTGCAATGGTCTCCCGCTAGAGGGCCACATGTCTAAACATTAAATGCCCTCACATTTCTTTGCTTTTAATCCGTTTAAGCTGAAACTTGGCAGATATGTATTAGACCATTAGCTGTGACTTTCAAAGGAGGCGAACCCATCTGCAGTTCTCCAGTCTGTCGCTAGAGGGCCAAATGTCTGAAAGTGAAATCGTTGTCGTCGTTATGATATTGACATGCTTATAACTTTGTCGAATTTAAAGCTGCCAAGTTGAAAATTTGTTTTGTTGAAAATCAGTTCAACAGTCACCCGCTATAGGACTACTTTATGCCTGAAAGTGAATAGATTCTCCCGTCTCATTGATTTTAATCAGTTTAAGCTGAATCTTGCCATATATTCTGGACCACATGCTGCGTCTTTGTGGGGGGGGGGGGGGGGGGGGGGGGGGGAGATTTAATCGGTCTGCCGCTATACGACGAAATTTCTGAAAGTGAGATCCGTCTCTCATTTCGTTATCCGTTATTCAAGATGAAACTTGGCCGATGTACGTATGTACTATTCATCCATAGGCTGTGTCTTTGTGGGGCTGGAGACCCTAATCCATCTTCAGTTCTCACTATACCGCTAGAGTCAGAAATGTCTGAATAGAAATGAAAGAGGTAAAAAGTGATTAGGCGAAATCTGCTTAAAATTTGCTAATACAGTAACACTTTCGAATTAGTAATTAAATTAAATTTAAGTCACGTGCTGCGCGAAGGCCCCACTTCGTGTTGATACAGGTGGTATTGTACCATAAAGCTCGGCGTTTGTCGTGTGTTGTCTATAGCTGATGTTTAGGGCTGCCCTTAGTAGTCTTGTGTAGCAACCATAAATTCGTTGTTCAAGTGATTTAGCCAGTGTCCAGGTCTCACCCCCGTAAAAAAATACACTTTAATCTAGTCTGTCGCTAGGGGGTAAATTACCCACAGATTGTACTGCTGCTCAAAGTCTTGCCCAGACATCGAGCTGCACAAAGTACACTTATCGCACCAGGAATCCAGTACGATTTGATTAAAATGGGTGGGCGGGAGACAGAGTTTAAAGCCTGAAAGAAGTCTACAAAGATGATGGCTACATTAATGTCTTTCCTCATAGCCAATTCTACGCAATGATCCGTCGAAGTACTTTTTTGTTGCCACAAACCAGAAAAGCCATTCAACAGGATCCCTTACATGATTCAACATTATTATGTTGAATAGCTTAGCTGCCAATGCAATCAGGCTGATTACACAGCATGATAGTCATATATATATTGTTCATTAAGGGACAGTAACCAGCTGTACCTTAGCACAAATTTATTGTGGTGCCTTGCTTCACTTTCACTTAGAGAATATGATGAATTAGGTTAGGATACAGTAAGCTTTCATGAATCGTGAGGTCACTTGAGCTGTTAATGCAGCTGTTCTACTATATGATATTATAATTTGATTTTGTTCAGAAATTGAAAAAATGAGGAAACACGTCATCAGGGGTTGAACCAGCGCAGTACACGCATTTCGGCCTATCAGGCCTCGACAACCTAAACAGTTCAACCACTCTCCCTCGGAATGCGCGTATTATATGGTTAAACCCCCGATTTTAAACCCCTCACTTTTACCATTTCTGAACAAAATCATACTGTATTATAGAATCAGGAATAAACAGAAACAGTTAGGCCTATTCCTGTCTTGGTCTTCATGTCGGTTGCTATTGGAAATTAATAATATTGTAAGAATCATTTATGAAGATAGTAATACCATATAATAATAATTAAAAGAATTATAAGTTTCCAAATAATTAATTGTATCTAAAAATGTACAGTTTACAGTGATATAATGTACCTACAGTACTATGTACTATATAGTAATAGACACACACATCTCGAAGATACTTAGTAATAGATGGGAGATTACAAAATACATCCCTGAAATGTGAATGCCCGTTTTCATTACGGGATCCGGGATCTCAATTCAATTTACGTACACTTCTAAATATCAATCTAAATTACAATCTGTATAATAATATAGAAACAGCATAATTCCCTCTGTTTACATGACCATTCAGTACGTTTCTCACTTCAAGGGAATACTACAACAGCTGAACTTATGCATTTAATATTGTAATAAAGATTTTTACCACCCAATATCTAAGCACTCATTAAGAATTCATGGGACTACAGTATTGACATTCCGTTCTGATACATTGAAGTCATCCAAATTACGTATTTTTGTAAGAAGTTTGAGTAACGGTACATTATTGTTTTCAATTCATTGCCTTTTCTGTTGCTTCATACATTCGGCAATTTGAGTTTTAGTCCATTTGTAGAATGTTGCCGCCCCAGTGCTGACATCACGAACGGAATTCAAATCCATCCCCTGCAGTATCTCTGCACTTCGTTCTGCTGTCTTGAGGTCCAATCTCGTTACATCGTATTTGAGACAACGGTTCTTTAAGCTCTGGGCACCCAACTGCCCAACTCGTCCACGCACCTCTTGCCAATCTTTAGTTAACTTCTCGGGTTCCCCCAGCAACAACAAGGTGGCAATTAGAACTTTATGGACAACTAATGGAGGGTTGTTGTAGCTTCTAATTTCAGCAACGGTTTTTTGATTTAGTTTCCTTATGGCGTGTCGCATTTTTTCAAGCATCCATAAACGATATATGAGGCGCTTAGCCTTGGCAACTTCACGCTTTAACTTCTTTATACCACTTTTGTTAATGATAGCAACTGCTTTTTCAATTTGTTTATAATCCCTTGTCTTCATTGCCTCGTCTAGCTTTCTTTTCAGCTTCAAATAGATTAAGATGTCTTCTGCCAAACTGTAGTCGCCATCTATATCCCTGTATCCACGCAATTTGAATATTTCCATACAATTTCTCAATTCATCTTCGCCCTTTACAATCAATGCCCTTTTAAGATTTTTTCTATTTAAATCTTCTTCCTTTAATTCGGCTATTTCTTTGGCTCTCTGCAGTTTCTTCTTGGCTTCTTCAATTTCAGCTTCTGTTGCTGTGGCTTCTAATTCGGCTTGAATTTTCTCGACTGCAGCTTTAGCTTCATCCATGTCTTTATTGGCTTGCAATATTCCTCCACTGATTTCCTTAAAATCTTCTTTTAATTCAAATCCTTCATCAGCATTATCTGCATCTTGGTCATCCTCATCATCATCATCATCATGTTCCTCTTCCTCTTCCTCCTCCTCTCGTTCTCCATCTTCTTCTTCCTCATCCTGTTGCTCCAGTACATCTTTATCATCATCAATATCCATACCCAAATCTTGATAGGCATCGGAAAATTTATCATTTTCTAAATTGGAGTCAGTATCCTGAAGTTGTTTTGACTGACTCTCATTAAGGATTTTATACTCGAGGACTGTATAGTACCGATTACTTGGTCGTTTGCTTGTATTCACTGAAAGAGTTCTGCCTCCTGTTCCTGTATCTATTTCACATTCCCATGTCCCCTGTACGTTCTTTGTAAGATATGTCCAGTTGCCACCCAATATTACTGCGACATCATTCGCTTCCGGACAATGCAACTTAAAGTTAACCACCGTGTTGCAAGGTAACTCACCTGATAGGGGTTCTATTAGATGACAACCATCCCAACCTTCATACCGTTTTGGAAAACAGGATAAACTCTTGTGATCGGATCTTGAATATACTAAAATATTGTATGCGCTTTCAAAGCTATTTCCTGAATTTTTTTTGTTGGCCCAGATTTTCAGGCAATAATATCCTGCGAATGGTGTGCGTAAATACAAGTTTAGCTTATTCTCATAAGTATCCTCGTGAACAAATTCATTCACATTTTGTAGGTTCTCATCATTCTGATACTCAAAGTCGACCATTATCTGGAGGGATCCCGCTGACATACCAAAAACAATGTTAATCTCGCCTGATTCATTTGAATTTAGAAGAGAATCATCGAAATTTAGTGGAATTAGTCCCATATGTTCCGAAGTAGGGCCATAACTTGAAACACTTTTTGGGAACTTCAAGGTCCCCCCAGACTGTACATGTTTGTCATCAGGAACATCATACATCAGCAAATAATTACAAATATGAGAATAGGACGAACTATTATCATCAGCTGATTTTCCAAATATTTCTACCCCATATTCTCCAGTCGATGAAAGAGATATTGTAATCACTAGTTCATTTATCAATATCCGGTGTATCACATTAGAGCTCAAATCCTTATCCGCGATGTTATTGTGACGTAAATATACAAGAAAACTCATTTTATCAGCACAATCAAATCGAATTTCAACCTGTCCATCTTCTGAGTTAATGATTCCCTCTTTGTGAGTACTGGCTATCATTTTGTTTCGGGCTACGTCTATTCCTGGTCCAAACCCCTTGTGAATATTTGAAACTGGTGGAGTTGGGCTGCACTTCCTAGAAACACTCTTACAATCAATAATATATCCAGCAATCATGGCACTTGTGTTGCAACCATCCAAATTCGATGTTGCATCATCCTCCCTACCAAATATTTCAATGAGATATAATCCTTTCGCGGGCAGCCTCAAATCGAAACTTATATGTTCCGTGGTGAAATGCTGAAGACAGTAACGTTGAAGGGTTACAGAATCGTCTTTAGCTACATAATTTCGCCTCGTTCTTCCTTCTTTAATATAAAGATTATAGGAAAAGCTGAGATACGTACCAGTCTTTTGAACCGGAAGACCAAATTGAATCAACACAATATTCATGTTAGCTTTGATGTGGATTGTATTATGAGAAACGACGGACAAATTGAGATTAAAAAATGCGCTTCTCAGATAGGCAAGCTCTTCGAATTCAGAAAAGCTGTATGGGTTTTTGAGCAATTGCCATTTTTTATCGTCAGGAAAATGAGAGTATATCATTTTGTCTGGATCTGTGAGGCAATAGAAATCCTCATGTCTGTAGGTGAATGATGAATTTCCATCAGGCTTCTGTTTCTTCAATGGCTTACCCGTGTCGGTATCAATAAGCTGCCATCCCTTATGCGAGTCACTGTCATTTACACCCCTTGCTCCCCAGTGACAGTCAAAAAGGCGCCAAAACCGACCAATTAAGCATGCGTTCCAAGTTGACTTACCTGTAATCTTGTCACCAATATTGTAATCCGAATATCCTTTACAATGCCCAGCAATTGTAACACAAGGTATTCCAGCAATTTCCAACATTGAAGAGAATACTTCACAGTAATTACCAGTTTCATGAAGAGATTGCAGAATTCTCCCATAACTGCTGGAATCAAAGTTTGTCTCTTTTAAACTGTTCAGGTCGAGTGAAGTCAACCACTTGTATATCGATGTGGCGATTTCTAAATCGGTTTGAGCTGATTTCGAAAGCTTTTCAACAATTTCAGGCAAATTATCATTAAAATTATCTATCATTTGCAAAGCTCGATGGTTGGCAATAGTGACATCTATTATATTGTGTAACTGACTCTTTGATATGGCAGGGGGACAACATTCTGCAGTGGCATTACTTGCTAGTAACTTTCCGGTATCTTTAGATACGAATGCGACTGCATTCGCAGTCAATTCCTTATATGGTATCTTTTCATAATTATCTGAAGATTTCTTGATATCAATTGGATGTTCCTGTAACTTTAACTTTGCATTATCACCGTCATTGCCTGAAACAATAAGAGGTTTTGTTAACTTCAACTTTGCAACATTATCTGAGGTATTGTTTTCAATATCTGACAGATTTTCTGGTAACCTTCCTTCACTATCCTTATCATTATTGTTTGGCTGTTGACTTACCAATAGTACTATCCTGATTTTCTGATATCTTAGTTCCTCTTGGGGGTGGTGTTCTTGGTTTATCAACTTCTTTGACGTCAACCGATTTCGATCCACGACAACCCATGATAAAAAAATTTTCCGACCGCGACCACTAGAAATATAATTATAGTAAATGAATTGTTGTGGGGTGGGGTGACGGCGAATTAAATATACAGTATATTATGTTATGATAATGCTCTCCATGGCGAAAATATCAACCGAACCTATTGGGGTTCGAACCCGGTACCTAGGTTTCAAACTTCCGGGTATCATCCTACATTGTTTTCAATTTCGAGTGTTACTTACCTATAATATTTTTGTAAAATATACTGTTTGAACTTGAAAATATATATATTTGCAAAAGTCTCAATTGAAAGAAAATAAATTTTCAATATTCAAGCTATTAAAACGAAGTCGGCCTACAGTTTATAATATATAAAAGGGTGAAATGTTTAAATGTTCTGAAACATAATGTCAGACCTACTATTACTATAGATAACTGTTATACGGTAAATTCCGCTCCCTATGAAATTTCACATTGCATTATCACTTCATTCCAAAGTTATTCCCCGTCAATGAAATCCAAGCATAGTGTCCTACTGTAAACTCACCATACCTGAACGCTACCATTGCTTGTATATGTACAGTATTTGGAAATTTACCAGAATATTGAATGTTTAAAACCGATGCCTTTAAATTTAAATAATCACAGACGCATAATCCGTGTTTGCAGAGGAAAAGGATATTAAGCCATTGCATCACCATTGGCGCCAGCAGGTGGGGGCAATGGGGGAGGTTTATGATTTATGATGTGAGGTGTGAACAACTTAATGAAAAGGTTAATATTAACTCCCTTTGTCACTGTATATGGGGTGGAGGGTGGGTGATATGGACGGAATTGTCTTAATACCAGGTTTTCAGTAGGCCTAAACTGCTCTGTGTTTCACGTAGTATTTGTTTTATGTCGCTGTCGCTGCATAGTTTACAGCCATGCACAATAGATTTGCTTTAAGTAAGACCAGGTAGCTAAGACCATGGCTGGGTAGCTCAGTTGGTTGAGCGCCGGGCCTGCAATCTATTGGTTGTAGGTTCAGCCCCGCCTGGTTCCACTCAGCCTTACATCCACTGGGGTCGATAAAATGAGTACCAGTTAAATTACTGGGAGCAAATATCTTGGGGTATGAGTAGCGCACCCCCCCCCCCCCCCCCTATCGGTAGCAGCTATCGAAAGAGGGGCCTTCGGGTCGCCTCCGGCTTCGGTCGACTGTTTGGTTTTGATTTTAAGACCGAGTTAGACGCATCTGTTACCAATGAACAATGGTCAATACCGGACTATGACTTCCAACCTTTCAGCTTTCCGTGTGGTACTTTAGCAGGGGTGAGTTCAAAACAAAGTCCCAAAACTTTACTGCCCGTTCTGTACAAACAAAGAGGTAAGGTCGCGTTAGGTCCCAAAAGAGCGTTAGGTCACATTTAAAGGATCAGGTTAGTAAAGGAGCAGGTTACAGAGACGTGTTGGGGGAACCGAAACAATAAACGAAAGTTATCACATGTTTGTTTACAAGATTAAGCAGGTCTTTATAATTGGGTCTTTGTTTTGTACTCACCCCTTTAGCAGTGTAGGTCTGATGTCCTACATGGATAAGGTTTAGGTGGCTTTAGATCCCAGTGACATTAGATCCATCACGGACCTTCGGGCCTATGGCAATAATGGCAAAATCCCGCTAAATTTCCAATATTATGACATCGCAAAAAAACAAATCCAACCCGCCACTTACCCGATGCTTCTAAATGTAACTGTTACCCGAGGCGATACTAAATGTAGGGATATAAACTTACCAACGGGATCTAATTTTTAAGATGATGCCATTAACTTCTTTAATAATGTAGAATCTACAAAGACTTTTTTTTTCTTTTACAAAGAGAAAATTTGCAGGACATTGCTTTCGCCGTGAGGACCAGCAGGTGCATAATCTTGTACTTTGGCAGCCTCATGGTGTGAATACTACTACTACTACTAGGATCGGCATGCTGCATTGCAGCTGCATTTTTAAGAATGCTGTGCCGGCTTATCGACAAAATTGCACCACCACAACTCCCTATCACCCATGACATTTGATAGATCAACCGCATCTTCAAGGCCAGGGTCCTTTAAGATGCGTCTCAAGAAAGTCATGGGCTGTCCACCATGCTTATTCACTCCATGAGGCTGCCAAAGTACAAGATTATGCACTGGCTGGTCGTCACGGCGAAAGCAATGTCCTGCAAAGCGGAGGCGATTTTGTTCTAGTGTCAAGCTTGGGGGAACCAATGAGACACCTCCAATGTTATATAGTGTGTGGTTGGAGATGTGTGCATTTTACTTGACACAATGAACCCGGCGTAGCATTCTTGTGAATGTGCCATCGAAAGATTTGGTGTCCTCAGCTGCTGCTGCTCTAAATAATCGGACCTTAAGTTTCCGATTAATTCTCGGTGACGTCCAATTCCTGGAAAGCCTATTCAAGGCTGCCCATGCCTTTCTCTTACGTATTCGAAGGTCCTCACCTGACTTCCGGATCCATGATCCCAGGTAACAGAAGTCATCCACATGCTCAAGCATACCATCTTTTGAGCTTATGCTCATCCGATCAGAGACTTGCTGAGGACTTTCAAAGTTAACTGTCAAAATTTTGGTCTTTCTGGAGTTAATAAAAAGACCAACACTAGAAGCAGCATGTTCTAATGAGCTGAGGAGCCCTTGGGCTCCCTCTAGTGATTCCGAGAGTACTCCTAAGTCATCAGCAAAGTCTAGATCAGTAAGTTATCATCACCCCATCATCATTATGATGATCTAAGGACATGCGTAGAACATAGGAACAAGAATGGTGCAAGTGTGTCTCCCTGGAGGACGCCCCATAACACGTCAAATGGTTCTGTGTCACCGTCAACAGTAGACACAAATGTTGTCAAACCATCGTATACTGATCTGATTGCTGCAATAATTTCATCAGGAATCCCATATAATGAAACTATGCTGAACATAGGTGAGCGAGCGACTGAATCAAAGGCCTTGAAGAAGTCAACAAAGATAACAGCCAAATGCCTGTCTTTCTTTTTTGATAACTCTTCAATTATCCTTCTAAGTGCCAAAATGGGCTCCATGGTCCCACGGCCTTTACGGAACTCATTCTGATTTCCACGGAGCAGTCTCTCAATGGGATCCCTGATGCGATTTAATAGAATTCTATTGTATAGCTTTGCAGCAATCGAGATCAATGAGATTCCCCGAAGAGAACCATAGAGTGTTAGGTTGCCCTTCTTGGGAACTGGCACCAACTTATTTGTTTTCATTTCTTGTGGGACTCTTGTTGTTCGGTACATGTCTACTATGATGGGATAGATGAGCCTTAAACACTCAGGTATTTTAAAGACCTCAGGGGGAATACCATCTACTCCACTGGCACGATTGGGCTTAATGCTCTTTGCAGCAGCCTTCACTTCTGCAAAGGAGATATCACCAATGGGAATATCTGGGAGTACAGACTCAGACACTTTTACTTCTATAAAGTTATCAGGCAATACCCTGTCATTATTGAGGAGCTTTTCAAAGTGGGCCTTCCAACCATTGAGGCGATCGGCTGGTGATTCAGCCTTAACCTTGGTGGATGGTTGGCTTTTTCGACCAGCAAGCAAGTTGATCGATCTCCATGCCTGGGATGATTGCCTGCTGTCGTCAGCATCATTGTTGGCATCAACTTGTTGGTTTATTAGCTCCTGTAAATTAACAGAGTACTGCCTGTTCAGGGACCTAGATGCAGCCTTAACAGCATTCTTGGCCGCTGTAGTCTGTTCGAGTCGGGACTCTTTCTGCGCCTTATAGAGGTCATTTCGGCACTTCTGAATTTTGTTGTCAGTCCAGGGGGCCCGTTTCCTGTTTCGAGGGTATACAGGAACTGTTTCTGCAGCTGCTAACTTAACTGCCTCTGTGAAGGCAGTATAGCCCTCACAGTGATCTGCCGCCCCAGAGGCAATAACCTCATACCTGTTGCTCAGCTGTAGTGTGAAGCTGGATCTCACACTTGGCTGTTGCAACAGAGAGGACCAGTCATGCCGTGGCAAGGCAGATTTCGTTGTTCTGCTAGCACCCAGACTAAGTCTTAACTTGGCCACAATAAGGCGGTCATCACTGGAGAAGGGTCGTAGTGTAAATGCATTACAGTCTTGTATAGAGCTCCTGTATTTCCTACGAAACAGGATATGGTCTATCTGGGACTTGTGACCATTGGGTCCACTATGAGTCCATAGCTTTCCAGTTCGCTTCTTGAACTGGGTTCCAGCCGACAACAATCCATTTCCAGACATAAAATCCTGAAGATGGACGGAATTTCGGTTAACATTATTGCTATAGACCCAGGGCGATGTAGGTGATTGATGCAGACTTGCATTAAAGTCTCCCAGGAATGTTAAGAATGCATGCTAATCCACTCCATCAGTAGCTGCTTGTAGATTGTGGTAGAAATTTTCCACCTTCTCTACGGGGGCAACACTAGTTGGAGAGTAGCACACAATCAGAACCACCTCAGGAAACTTCTTAACCAGTCTTCCAGAACATGAGAAGTAGCAACGGATGATGCGGTTAGAGATTTGGTCTATTTTGTCCAATGCTGCATGTGCAGTTGGATTCATCAATAGACCAATTCCACCATTGCCACTATCATCTGCTGAAGCGAGGGCGAGTCGCCAACCGTCCCCCATGTCCTTAATCAGAACCTCATCAGTGTGTCCAGTCTGCATTCGGTGCTCTTGAACACCCACTGCACTAAGAGAAAGCTTATCTGCCAAGGCAGTCAGCTCACCTTGTCGCATTGGGGACCCGAGTGTTAGGGTGTTTACTGAGTCTAGTCTAGTGACTTGCATCAGATTCACCAATGGCTTTGTTGGTCGGGGTGGAACATGAGAGTAGCCTCCAACTCCAGAATCCCTCTCCCCCTCACAATCTGGGTTCCCTGTTGACCCCAGGGTTTGGGCCAGAAAGGTCATCAGGAAAGGGACTCAAAGAAGTGTTGGCTGCTCTCCCTCCAGTAGGGGGTGAGACAGTCAGCCAGTAGGGGGTTAACTGACGCCTGTGAAGCCGATTGTGTCCGGTAATTCAACTGGCCTCTAGTGGCCGGTGCTTTTTTGCCAAGTCAGCTCTCGGGGCAACTACACCCTGGTTTGCCATTCCACAGGGTGGGTGTCGCCGTGGAGTCAGATATGAGGCCCATCACCCATATTTACTCTGGCGCACATGACCCACCATTGGCTGTGCAGCTCATCTTCTGGGTCATGCCCTGTACCCCTGCTGCCAGGTGCAGGTCGCAGTGAAGTGCACTCAGAGTGGACATGAGAACACTCTACTCCTGACCAGCCATTGGTAGATCACCATCTGCCTGGCCAGGCCATATACCCCTGCAGCCAATTATATGGGTCCTTAATCCAGGACCAAGGGCATCGTTATCCCGGAACAAAGGGGTCCTAGTTACATGACCAGATTTGCCCTAGTAAGAGGGTCTATGCAGCCACAGGTGGCACCTCCGTTATACTGCATGGAGGTGGCAAGTTTTATTGATCAATGAACTAGAATACCTGACCTGACCTTAGAGACTATCCAAAACAGACAGGAGCTACTGTAGAAACAGAGAGAAGTGGCCCTGACGCAACTTAGAAGTCAATCAACTCCTAAAAGACACAGATTTATTACCTCCTCGGATGAAGGTATGACCACCGAATCAGAATGTAGGAGTTATAAATCCAATTCAAATGGACATAGACGAGCTCCCATAGGATGCAAGTTACCTAACTTGCCCCCTCCGGTGAGAAGATAATTGGCTAGCACGGATTTAAAGTCTGGCGAGTTAATAACCCAGGTAGTTGAATCTGATAGGCTTCCCACCATTCTAGATAACCCTAAAATAAATAGGCCTGTTATTAAGTCTACTCCCCTGTAGGAGACTCCTTTACTGATAGAACCTGATTCTAAGTTCCCTTTAGAAAGTACAAATCCTCCCTTAACTAGTAGTCAAATCCCAGAATCCAAGACTGGCGTTAAAATAGGAGAACGCAAGTCATTCGGACCTGGATTATCCCCCGTCGCCCTGATGGGCCATCCACTAGCCACTCCGTTGGCGGCTCCCACACAAGCGGTGGAGTGGATGGAGGACGGACGGCGGGAGATGGGCGAGCTGCTGAGGCAGTTGGCCCAAAATAAATCGCGGTCCGCAGATCTGTTGAGGGATTTGGAAGGTACTGTCGGCTCATTGAAGGGAACAGTATGAGATAATAAAATTGAGTTGCAAGAAGTACAGCAACGTATCGCTCTAGAAAGCGATAAATTAGTAAACATACAAAACGGTATACTACCACCTTCTGTAACTGTATTTCAACCTCTTAAGTCTGAATCATATCATGCGCAAGGTGTAGAGCCTACATGCATCTATACTGCTAGTGAAGTGGAAACTCCTATAGCAAACCATACTAATCATATTAATAGACCAACTTATGATATCCCAGATGTGCCTGACAATAATCTAAGAAATATATATTCGGATAATTCGACATTGAATAATATGATGGCTCAGGAGAGTATTATGCATCAGATGGCTAGAATGGAAGCCTGTCAAGCCGTAAAGGTGGGATAGGTTGTCAAGTTTAATGGAGATGAGATGAAGTGGTTGCCTTTAATAAATATTATAAGGACAACATACAAAACTCTGTACTATCAAACGGAGAAAAGTTACAATTCCTGATCGAGTGCTTCGAAGGTCCTCCCAAATTGATGGCATTAAAGTTCATCGGACATCCTGACGGATTAAGACAAGTTTGGAATACACTCAATATCAGGTATGGTAAAAAGACTAACATAGCTAGATACTTGTATGCGAAATTAGTAGCGCCTAGTAATGGAATCATAGAGTTTTCCGATGAGGTTCAGGGTGATCTGTAGACAGTTAGACTGGTTAGGTAAATCTCATGAGTACCAAAGTTCTATGATAGTAGGAGCTGTAGTGGCATCTTTGCCAAAGGGCAGAGTGGGTACTCGTGGTACAAAAAGGTGCTATACTTTGAGGACCAGCATAAGAGAGATCCTACAATGGCGGACCTTATGTCTTTCCTAACAGGAGAGGTAAAATTACAGTTAATTAAACAGTCTAGAGAGAAGACTCCTGAAACTAAGGTAAGCGAGAAACCAGCCTAAGAGGATTCCTAGTAAGAAACCCGAAGAAAGAACTCGTGTGCAGAACACAGTCCAACAAAAGGTAACTAATCTTAAGCCTAAGTGTGTGTCATGCGAAGGGCCCCATCATTTAAGTAAGTGTGAGGAATTCTTGAGGAAAGACCTTAAGGACAGGCGTAGTGTAACTTTGGATAAGAGGTTATGTTACAATTGTCTTAGGAGAGGACATCAGAGGAAGACTTGCTATTCAGACGCTTGGTGTACTAAGTGTGGAGCTAAACATCACTCATTATTATATAGCAAGTTTGATAAGGTGATGTGAGTGAACCAGAGTTGCACATCCAATTCAGTGATGTGAATGACACTGAACAGAGTTCGGAGATGGAAGGATTTTCTACGGACGAGTTTTCTGATGAAAACGAATCCTGCTATATGATCAACACAACCATATAACAAGCCCTTACCCATGAGGCGACAACCGATGGAGAGGAAATCCAATTATCCATTCCGAATAAACATCTCTTGTGGAAGGTCTTGCAACCATCTATCAGCATACGAGAATTCCCAGTGGTGCAGCTCAGGATACATGGACAAGGTAAGACCTTAATTATTAACGCCCTCCTTGATTCAGGTAGTACAGGCACCTTTATCGAAATAGAGGACATATTTGTAGGTCAAGAGAAATTTCAAACTAAGCTTAACCTCTCATCATCATCACCTATCACCGATCATGCAGGTATGGAAATCTACAGTATCGATTGACTTCTATATATGGGATCACTATCTACCCCACAGGATAAATATGGTAAGGACAGTATAAGGTCTATTAAAATGGTAGCTAAAAAGAACTTTGCCGCCAGTCAGGTAGAACCTTATGACTGGGACGAGGACACCTTCGCCCAGCAGTATAGAGTCTCCAGATTTAAGACCGACTATCCTGAAGTCCAGATGCTACTCGGACAGAACACGCACAAGGTGCTAGAAACACTGGAAAAGTGACCTACTCGACCGAAGCCTCTACAAACCTACGTGGGAAAAACTAGGGTAGGTTGGTACTTCATGGGACCATCAGGATGCACTCTCCGGGAAAGAAGAGAAAATGAACACATTAACCAGGTATGTGAGAGTGTGGAAGCAGTAAACGACGAGACTATTTCAGCTGAGGAAACTCCATGCTCCTCAGATAATGACGACATTCAATTATTGTACGAGGAGGACAATACGATCGAACCCCTCACTGAGAATCAAACTTGGACAAACCAAACCGAACTGTGTAATTTAATAAAACAGAACAACGAGTTGTTGGCCTATGAGGATGACAAGCTAAACGAGGTAGTGGAGCGATATAATTCTAAACTGAGAGATGAACATGCAGTGCGATTCTTTACCCAAGAGGCTATGGAACCTAACTCTTATGATTGAGCACTACCGGTAGAGGAGGCGAGAGCTAAACAAATCCAAGCGACGACTACTCATTAACTAAAGGAGGAGGGTCGTTACGAGATCAGTTTACATTTCTGGAAGCGAGAACCCATCTTCATCAATAATCGACCATTAGCCTTCAAAGAATTGAACAACTGCACCGACACATATCATCAAACGATAAAGCTAAGGAAATCTACAAAGCCCAATTGAAGAAGTTCATCGATAAGGGATACGCGGAGTGAGTTCCGATAGAAACACCCGTAATGGAGAGAACGTATTATCTAACTCATCACTATGTATCCAAACCCGGTAAACCCAACGAAGTCCGGGTAGTGTTCGACAGCTCCGGGTTATATAAAGGACAATCCCTGAACTCAGAATTATTGCCTGGACCCAACTTACTCCAATCACGGTTGGGAATATTACTATGATTCCGGCAGTATTCCATCGCATACGCCTCGGACATTGAAGGCATGTTTCTACAAGTTAAAGCGTTGCAACGAGACCAAGAACTTATGGTGGCTGGAAGGAGAATTCGACAAAGAACCAGAGCGTTAACACCCGCACATTTTCTACTCAAAAAGCTGGTGGCCATACTTCCCACTTCGGATATTAATGATGGGGATGAATACTGCAAACAAACTTGGCAACTTATGCAGTTGTTATCCCGCTGTTTTACTGATCATTTTGAGAAATACTATCTTCCGACGCTGCAACTCAGAACTAAATGGTTTGCACAGCAAGAAAATATCAGCTCTGGAGACATGGTCCTAATAGTAAATTCGGATCTTCCCCGCAAGAGGTGGCAGATAGGTCGTATCATCGAGAACCATATATCCGACGACGGTTTAGTGCGATCAGTCGAACTCGTAGTGATGAGGCGAAATCATAAGAAAAAAAGAATAGTGTTAGAGACCCAACAAACTCAATCGCCCAATTGGACCCTGTGTCTATTAGATCGAGACCGAGAGTTATCTGGTAACTACGGTAAATGGGAAACTCTACCAACAACTACCTCCCAGATCCAATAAACATCTATGGACTCATTAACTCATTATTTATGGGAGCGGGTGTGTGACAACTTTTACTTCTTTTATATGTCTTGATTTTTATATTTATGTACGATTTATTATGCAATTTATCTTATAATCATTTTATTTAATTTTATTTAGTAGAATAATTCTATAAGTAATTATTCAGTAAATTAGTGCAATACCCTACGTAATTTATATTGATTAGTGTTACAATACATATATTTTAATTAACAACGGGAAATAATCTCATTTTTTCTCCCTT
Organism: Nemertoderma westbladi; assembly: GCA_032718475.1. NCBI lineage: Eukaryota > Metazoa > Xenacoelomorpha > Nemertodermatida > Nemertodermatidae > Nemertoderma > Nemertoderma westbladi. The sequence goes on along the minus strand of JAUCBJ010002772.1, from coordinate 14,184 downwards.
CCTTACTGTCCGTATATTATTATAAATACGTTATTACAGTAAGATGAAGTACTTATTAAAGTACAATCTACCTTGGTTCTACTGTACTTTAGGTATTATTGGTAAAAGTAGAGTATTAGGAATGCAATGTTCAGATCCTCGAGATCCATCGTAAACCAAGCTCTGGGTAGACCTTGGAAACGACTTGCCTCTTCTCACTGACATTGCTTATTGCAATATTGCTCTCATACGGTAGGCCTAAAATAATATGTATAGTAGGAGATGTCAATTTAACAGTAAATCTGTCAAAGTAAATCTGCTAAACCCTTTGACCATCTGAAATTCTAGTCGATTAATATATCGTGGCACTCACTGATATACTTAAAAGACAACATTTCTAGAATCAGTGGTTAACCCGGACATGACAGTCCCCAGACATGTTCTGGAATAAATCAGTGCCCATCCTAATTTAAAATAATAAAATTCATGGGAATAAATTTTGAATTCATATCCTCTCATGAATTAAATAAAATTGTCAATTTAAGACAATTATAAAAATATTCCCTAAAATTATTCAATTAATAGATCACGGGAGCGGAGATCCACCCTATTACAACAAGTGTGAGAGAATCTCCTAGTGTGCATTTAAATAGCCGACAAAATTAACCAGCTTCACAAATAAAGGGAATAACAATAACCCTAGAGTCGCTATTAAATAGCATCCCAGGTCTCCCTGAATGAGAAATACCCTAATATCTACTGCTAGCCTTGCATAATGTCACCTTAGCAACAACAACGCTAGAATTAAATACAGTCAGAGAACAATAGAGAGCTTGCCTCATTGAATAGAATACAATGTATAGTATCCAAGGATACACAATAACAACGTGACATTCCGGAGAGCACTGACTAATGGAAATGTGGCCATAAATGTATGATTTGTAGTGCGAATATGGATTTGTGTGTTCATAGGTGAATGATACTACTAAAGTTTTGTTTACAGTACCGAGCCGCAATTGTGAAAGTCATCCCATACATGCAATAATTACCGCCCTTGAAACAGATAGTTGAAGTGACTCGCGCTGGTTGTTGTTGTCATTGTGTAGCAACTACGTTGGCGAAGAGCATAGCGACAGCAGCGCCAGCGCAGAGGACCTCGGGCTATCCGAAGGGTAGTTGGGGGATTAGGCAGCGACGCCCACTGGCCTTCTTATTGTAACTCTATCTATTGATAAACTCTCATATATACGAAAATGGACTTGATAGAAGAGGATCTTGATATGATATTAAGGAGAGATATACTCAACCTCTACAAGCGTTCCTCTATAGTCTATTAAGCAGTGATATGGGTAAATAGACTGCAGCGGATGATAAACGATACATTGAACCACCGATGACCGAAGAACAACTCCAGCATGAATTAGATTATCGCAAATTCACCTCACGCAATACGCATCAAAATGGTACGTATATGGATTTCCTAACTACTGGACACCCTATCGATTTACACGATACTGATGATTTGGATATGGAAACGGAGATGATTCTATTCAAATTTCATGCACAACAGTGCTGGAACAACAAACAACGAATCGATCATGATATCGACCTCGAACACATGTATTCCCTAACAGAGTTTTGGGGGAAACTCATTCGACCAGAAGAGTAGAATCAGCTCGAGGAGAAGCATATCGCAATTGGCGCAGTTTGTAGTCTCACGAGTGTTCCCCTCCGTCCTTCCTTGGCCATCTACGCCATATTTGAGAACACCGCAATTTCCGGATGGTTAACCAATGTGTGCAGCCGAGCGATACGTTCTCATTCTCTCATCTTGGGAACTAAACTTCCCAAATACGAGCGTAATATGAACATAATAAGTTCATTCGATTTGAATGTTTTAGGCGCTTTCTGACTCCGTTTCGGAACGTTGATAGTCAGTTCAAAGATCGCGCGTTGATCAAACTCAGCCTCCGATGAGAAACTCGTTAGCGCTGGGTTTGCCATCTTTAAAGATGTTTGTACCTAGAACCCGCATTCCTCCATCCTGTAGCGACCCAAGATACCCTCGGGATACTCAGATACGGAGATTCAAATGGAGAACCTAGAGAAATAATATCGATTCGAGATACGTATACTCCCTATCTGATTTCTTAGAAGAAAAGCGACATCAATGTGACAAGTAGAATCAGCTAGTGGAGAAGCATACCGAGATTCTACTTCACCAGAATTGGAAGAGCTTTGCTCTTATTTTGACGATCAACCAGCTATGGAGATTTACTGTGCTTGTTGCCTGATCAACAACAGGCATATCTTTGCGGTTTGTCCCCAATTTATGACGCAATACAGTTATTACTGCCAACTAAAGGGACACGCTAGTTGGGATTGCCCTTTACACCCAGACATTGAAAGCGTAGACGAGTTGATTGTACTACGATACATACGAGCTTGGGAAGCTAGTGCAGATCTTCACTGCGAGTCGCGTAATCGTTATTATCCAGGACGCGCCTATGAGTGTATGCCTTTCACCCAAATAGAACAGAAAACTCGTATTCCCAGTTATGAATTAATCAAACGCGTTGGTGAGCGTATTTCCACCAAATATGTTAGAAAATATTTAAGAAATATTAACCCAAATAATCTTGACTCTTACAACTTGATTTGTTTTATTAGACAAGACCTGGAATACAGTGAGACGTTTATAAATGCTCACCCTGAATTGCAAGAAGTCCACCGTTCGTATGAGTACAAAGCGAGGGAACGGGAATTAGAAAGAACTGTTAAACCCCGAAAATTCCTCACTACTCACGGTTTACCCACAGCGGACGTACAAACGACTAAAGCAGGACCAGTACAAGCTGCTGTCCTGAGATGAGCCTTAAAGGTTGTGCACCCTCAATCCCTTAGGTCCTCCGATAAACGTGTTGACATCGCAGTTCCACTACAGGAGAAAGGTGGACCTCCTATGGATATTGATCAACCAGGTACCTCGACCGGTGGATATAACAACCACAACCCAAACCCTTCTGATGCAATGGGCCTTCCCCCAGGAGTTATAGCCCTCCTAGTAAAGTGGCTCGTGCTGTGGAGAAAAAGACTGCACAAAGGTACAAGAAACAACATAAACGTTGTTCTAGAAAGAAGGACTGATTGTTTAGAGTAGTTATTTTATTAGAAACTGTGACTCTATGTATATTTTATAGATCTAAAGTCACATTTTCTGGGAGCAGTGTTAAAGCTTTTGCAGCAAAAATGTCTCATTTTTGTGCAATTCGCAAACTACTCTAAAAGAGCCAGCATTGACTGTGGGTATACGAGAAGGTATTAGAACTTATGCCCTCTAGCGTCTGTTCTGACACGGAACTCCAATGACGTAATTAGCCAGCTGTTTCTTTATGTGTAGAGCTCATGTTATGTTTTGGCCAATCAGCACGATTTTCGGCTCACTGGTTGGTTTACCTATGTAAAATGACGCAGTGCGGCAAAATCATTTATTCTGACATTCTGATTTCTTAGCCCAGAACATCAGTGGCCGGAGAAAATCATAGAACGCAAATCTATTAACATTTCATATCATATTGCATACTTTCACATACCACCTATCATACATTCTGACAACGTCTGACTGTTGACACTGCCGCATTACATCCCTTATACTGTTTATACTGTTATTATATGCTGTGTTTGTAACTCACTTGATTAGTGCTCATATTTGGAGAATACTTATGAATATTGAATAATCGATAATTCCCTTGACTTTCTTGGTCATTGAGGTAAGCAGCAGGGAACACTAGTAGCAATTGTTTGGCTCAAATTACAGTGGTTTGTATGAATCCATGCTATTTCATAACCCCCAACATACGTGAGCTGAATTTCTCCCTATATGTGAGTAAAATTGGTGGCATTCGGCAAATTAGCGTATTTCAGCCGTATTATCAGTATATGAGTGTGAATGATTAATAAAACATTCCTAAAGAATGTAAACATTTGCGTTATCTCATGACCATCCGTTGTAATTAGTATAAGTCATAACTTTGCGTGGTATTTAAAGCGCAGCACCTAAAAGGAACTGTTGGTATTTCACTGAAAATAAACATAGTTTTTGGAGATTATATAGTAGAGATCAATCGAATAATACAAAGTAGCCTACCCCTCTCTCTGGCCATAGAATTCAGTCTCCCACTTCCGGTGGGACTGACTTTGACTGTGTTCATATTTCGTACGGGCTGTCAGACATCATAAGACATCAATTAACAGGTTAAACTGTCAAAGGTCTAAAAGCGCGAACAGCATCCATTGGAACTAAATTTGCATGCATTGGAACTAAATTCGTTTTCGTTTTTCTCTAGTTATTGGAATTAAGTTCGCCTAAATTGGAACTAAATTCGCCAAAATTGGAACTAAATTCGTTTCCATTGGAACTAAATTCGCATGAGGCTTAAATTTGAACTAAGTACGGGGAATCCTGCAAAGGCCATGCAGTACAACAGTAATGAAACTTATTCATAGTGGTTAAATCAGGTCTGCTCTTGGACTTATAACACCTGTCTCTGTCTATAGCACGGTCTATAGACAGGTAACTGCCTATGTGGAATCTGCATAAACTCAATACTGTATGCATGGAGAGATTACACGCAGCACGGGGCTCAGTTATGAGATACAAATTAAAATTGAGCGATTCTATCACAAAATCGGTATTTAAGAAATTTACCCAAAGCGCGGCAGACAAACAAAGACCCAAAGACTAAAGACCTGTACAAAAGACATGTGTTAACTCTCGTTTATTGTTTTGGTTCCCACAACACTCCTCTGTAACCTGCTCCTTTAAATGGCAATGGTACCTGACGCTCTTTGGGACCTGTACAAAACACATGTGTTAACTTTCGTTTATTGTTTTGGTTCCCACAACACTCTGTAACCTGCTCCTTTATATGGCAATGGTACCTGACGCTCTTTGGGACCTGTACAAAACACATGTGTTAACTTTCGTTTATTGTTTTGGTTCCCACAACACTCTGTATGTAACCTGCTCCTTTAAATGGCAATGGTACCTGACGTTCTTTGGGACCTGTACAAAACACATGTGTTAACTTTCGTTTATTGTTTTGGTTCCCACAACACTCTGTAACCTGCTCCTTTAAATGGCAATGGTACCTCACGCTCTTTGGGACCTGTACAAAACAAAGAGGTAAAAAACAATAAATGAAAGTTAACACGTGTTACAAGATTATGCAGGTTACTTAATTGGCTTGTTTTGTACTCATCCACCAAACCGCCCATAAATCAAAGGAGAGGGGAAAGTTTCTCTCCTTCAAACTCCCTATTAATCTGGACCAAATGCGCCTAAGGATTGATGAAAGGCAGAGGTATTAAGAGGAAATTTGTGTTTTAAATTTTAGGCATAGAGGCGACCCAATTTGTAAGAAATTTTAAAACCTACCTTATGTTGATAGTATTGATACTGAAAAATTAATTAACCATGTCAACACCTCAACGAAATAATTTAGCTAATTATTATTCTAAAGAATCACGATTAAATATTCAGCCAATCATTGGCTCCATACACTGCCTGTCCTATATAACCCATTGCTCGAGTAGTGGTGATGTGGGACTTGTTCTCAGCTAGGCAATAGCAAGTAAGCCATGTAATGTGGGATTCCATTTCCGATGTCAGTTTTTACGTTTCCCGAAATCGACACTGTCTGTTTGTCCGTCTTACTGTCAGTTGTCTGTCAAAATCTAAGAATACATACCAACAACCTGAAATTTTCGCTATTGGTGCTTTCTTGGTCAATGATTTCATTTCTAATATCAGTAAACTGGTACTGGTACCGGTACCTAAAGCTGAATGGAATAACACAGGGTAACATTTAAAAGCATGGATCACCTGTATGATCCATAGCGCATTAGCGTACCATTGCTTATGATCACCTGTGTGATCCATAGTACCTAAAGGGTTAATAGATAACAGTTAACAATAGTAAGTTCGCTAAACTCTGATCTTCATTTCTATTTTATCCATCGGTACTTGGCCGTTAGGGTGAGTGAATGTGTACCGTACCAATAAGGTCCCTCTTCTCCAACTCTCCCGTAGACGCCGTTTAGTTGGAGTTGGAGCAGGCATGATACCACCAAGCTCCTTTGTATCTGACGGTGCAGTTTGTTACGGAATGAACATCGTTATCGGATCTTTAATTGTGAACGCGTATCCATTGAGGTGACCCCCGGGACTATCTTAAAGAATCGAGGCACCAGCTGTACCGCTGTATGAAGGTATCTGTAGCTTGTAATTACTATTAGAATCACCAATACTGAAGTAATTATACTCGGCGTACTTGTGTTCGCCTTGGTACCAAAGATCGATCCTCAGCGCAACACCGTCTTTGGTAAGTTCATAGATGTTATCGAGTCCCAACCAAAAGTTATTTTCTATAACGCCGAAACCATGGATGTATTTCTACCTTCCTAGAAAGAAATTATCCGATCCATCTATTCGCATCTGTATTCCTACCCAGGTGCCGCCAGGTACTGTGTTATAGCAGCGAAGTGAAACAGCCAATCCATTGGGGTGGTTGACGATGGAAATGGTGTCAACTGCAGTATTTGTGCAACTGGGTGCCGGTTTGGATGTTGGCTGGAGATCCGAGATCTTCTGTGTTAGATCAGCTATACTCTCATTCGTTTCTTCCTTAATGTTGTTGAATATCACAATCACAAACAATGTAGCTAACGTATTGTATAGTCGTATCGTATTGTGTTGTGTATACCCACTACTCCAACAACAACCCCAACCCACCATCTTCATACAGAAACCACTCAGTTCTCCTGCTCCATTGCGATCTATAATATCCTGTGACGGATTGGGGAGTGTTAAATTATCCGGGATGACTTTATAGACGCCTTCCCGGGTACCTGATGGAAGCTCGTCCATTGGAACTTCTGTATCTCTATAGACACCTTGATGTGCCATGTTGTCCCAGTGACTGCACGATTATAATATCGTAAGGACACAAAGTTTTTCTATCATGAGTCTTAAATAGACTTAGTATGTGAATTTTTAGGAAGTTAAAGTTTTAATTAAATCTCAAATAAGTTTATTTTGCTGTTTATTTTACACAATGTGTCGTCATAAGTTAATAAGATAAACTTTTATATCAATTGATTGTTGTTATGCTACTGCATTGCTGTATTGTACTGTTGTAGTACTGTAGTAGGCCTACCGGTAATGAATGTATTTATTTATACATGTACAAAAGTAGAGGAGGGTAATTTTTGGGCTTTTGACTCCAAATCGCTATAAAGCACGTGATTAACCGAAAAGCCGTTAATACAGTTAGTTACATTTATAGTACTGTAGAAGTTATAAATAATATTACTAGTATCGTGCTGGTATCAAGGCGTACTATATACAAGGCCATGCCATCGAGTCAACTGGGGGCGGTGACTGGGGGCAAGATTTTCTTAAGCTTTATACCGGCGATTTCTTTACGTTATTACAATTTATGCATAAGATACGCTTTGGTATGACTGTATTAGTAATTGTAGCTAATGTATCTTTATGTTAGGCTTTAATTTATGATAAATAATTACAAATTGTGGACATCGCTTTGCCTTCATTATTGTGTACAATAAATATAGCCAAATATTAATAAATGTATTACTTTGTATTATGAAATGCAGCATTAATGTTATCTTATTTTCAGTAAAATTTATACATTACTTCACCATTTTGGTTTTCATAGGTAAGATTTTATGTAAAACTCGAAGTCACAACAGATCACTTTATATTACAACTGACTACTTTATAAGACTATATGAAATTTATTCAATATTGTTGCGAAATGTGTTAATATGCCTATTGTATTGTAAAATACAATATCCATAATAATATATTATCAATCATTAGAAAATTAGCAGGCTAAAACTTTTGCAATAGGCATAATTTATATTATTATCAGGCACTTTATGTTATTTTATTACTTTATGGCCCTTGTAAGGGCTCTTTAACCCCTTAACGAATTATCCCGAATAAATTCGGGTTCAAGAAAATGGATAATTCAGACTAACCCGAGTTAACTCGTGCAAACAGTTTTCTGTGGAAAACTGAAACCAAACTTGAATATAGCCGTGAATTATTTGATTGGATATCTAAAAATAGCTTACCTTAGCCAAGTGGAAAACTTTAACAATGATATACAGTAGATGCTGATTGGTGATTGGTTTTAAGACGTAAATGGATTGTTTGTGGCCTCTGAGACACACAACTTTCAGCCCTGCAGATCAATTTCTTATTGGTTGTGTTCCAGCAATAATAACTTAGTTAGGTACGGGTAGTTACAACAATAACATGCAGATCTATTGTATATTGGAGATTTCATTATTTACATTCTTCATTCTTTATATTTTATCCTTTATTTGTTTTGTTGCCGGTACGTTGCCAAATTACTTTTTAAAATATAATTTTATATTATTTCTAAGTGACCCAAATCTGACCCAGTTGCTAGACCAAGGGGGTGGCCATCTTTGTCTGATAATAAATAATGGTAATAAATACTGAGAGTATAAATTACTGATTCGTTACCTAAATCGTGTAAGAGCTTGGAAGTAGCTGTAATGTTGTCAAGTTAACAATTATTTCAAATAACTGACAATTTTGTCTGACAAACAGACAACCCTCAAATCAGTCTTACAAACAAACGAGAAAACACACTGGACAGAAAAGTGTGCAGTAAGCTTGTTTTACAAAGAGTCATTCGAGATGCAGTCCATAGATTTTCAAAAATTTCAGTAAATACCGATGTCTACACAAGCAAATGCACAGACAAACAGACCGACGGACAGACAAACAGACTTGCAGACAACTAGACGAAGAGTAAACAGATCGACATACTTCAGAACAACTATTATAGAACTAGATGAAAGAAATGAAAATATATGAATGAAAAAATATAATGAAAAAAATACAATGATCGATATGGGATATATCTGGATGAATTGAACCGAGGTAAACTGATAATCTCTCCTGATGTTTACGTTCAGTTTACTTTCTACTGCTACCTGTTATTTCTATTACTGAGCGATCAACCGAAGTTATGCAGAACAGGTCTAGTGTCCAGATTCCTGGAAATTGGCAACATCTACTGTAATTCCTTACCAAACAGCAAACAATGCCGTATACTTGCAAATATATTCTTAAGCCGTAAATGCCATCTTGTCACACCATGCAGTACACGCGAGCCCTCTGCTAAGAAGCTTAAACTACAGGACTGACTTTCTAGACTCTTTAAACTGAGATATTTCTCTGCAGGGGGGGTTGAGTCCGCGCCCAGAGAGACTCTTTAAACTGAGATATTTCTCTACAGGGGGGTCATACGTTGAGCCCGCGCCCAGAGAGACTCTTTAAACTGAGATATTTCTCTACAGGGGGGTCATACGTTGAGTCCGCGCCCAGAGAGACTCTTTAAACTGAGATATTTCTCTACAGGGGGGTCATACGTTGAGTCCGCGCCCAGAGAGACTCTTTAAACTGAGATATTTCTCTACAGGGGGGTCATACGTTGAGTCCGCGCCCAGAGAGACTCTTTAAACTGAGATATTTCTCTACAGGGGGGTCATACGTTTAGTCCGCGCCCAGAGAGACTCTTTAAACTGAGATATTTCTCTACAGGGGGGCAATACGTTGAGTCCGCGCCCAGAGAGACTCTTTAAACTGAGATATTTCTCTACAGGGGGGCAATACGTTGAGTCCGCGCCCAGAGAGACTCTTTAAACTGAGATATTTCTCTACAGGGGGGTCGTACGTTTAGTCGGCGCCCAGAGAGACTCTTTAAACTGAGATATTTCTCTACAGGGGGGGTCATACGTTGAGTCCGAGCCCAGAGAGACTCTTTAAACTGAGATATTTCTCTACAGGGGGGTCATACGTTGAGTCCGCGCCCAGAGAGACTCTTTAAACTGAGATATTTCTCTACAGGGGGGTCGTACGTTTAGTCCGCGCCCAGAGAGACTCTTTAAACTGAGATATTTCTCTACAGGGGGGTCATACGTTGAGTCCGCGCCCAGAGAGACTCTTTAAACTGCGATATTTCTCTACAGGGGGGTCGTACGTTTTGTCCGCGCCCAGAGAGACTCTTTAAACTGAGATATTTCTCTACAGGGGGGTCATACGTTTAGTCGGCGCCCAGAGAGACTCTTTAAACTGAGATATTTCTCTACAGGGGTGTCATACGTTGAGTCCGCACCCAGAGAGACTCTTTAAACTGAGATATTTCTCTACAGGGGGTCATACGTTGAGTCCGCGCCCAGAGAGACTCTTTAAACTGAGATATTTCTCTACAGAGGGGTCATACGTTGAGTCCGCGCCCAGAGAGACTCTTTAAACTGAGATATTTCTCTGCAGGGGGGTCATACGTTTAGTCCGTGCCCAGAGAGACTCTTTAAACTGAGATATTTCTCTACAGGGTGGTATACTCTGCAGGGGGGCATACGTTTAATTTTCAGGATTTATATCTCAATATATTTAAATATTAAAGAGCCCTTACAAGGGCCATTGTGTGTTTTCACATTTAGGGAATAGTGGGTTGGCAATCTTGATACGGTAAATAATAAAGTAATAAAATAACATAAAGTGCCTGATAATAATATAAATTATGCCTATTGCAAAAGTTTTAGCCTGCTAATTTTCTAATGATTGATAATATATTATTATGGATATTGTATTTTACAATACAATAGTCATATTAACACATTTCGCAATAATATTGAATAAATTTCTTATAGTCTTATAAAGTAGTCAGTTGTAATATAAAGTGATCTGTTATGACTTCAAGTTTTACATAAAATCTTACCTATGAAAACCAACATGGTGAAGTAATGTATAAATTTTACTGAAAATAAGATAACATTAATGCTGCATTTCATAATACAAAGTAATACATTTATTAATATTTGGCTATATTTATTGTACACAATAATGAAGGCAAAGCGATGTCCACAATTTGTAATTATTTATCATAAATTAAAGCCTAACATAAAGATACATTAGCTACAATTACTAATACAGTCATACCAAAGCGTATCTTATGCATAAATTATTGTAATAACGTAAAGAAATCGCCGGTATAAAGCTTAAGAAAATCTTGCCCCCAGTCACCGCCCCCAGTTGACTCGATGGCATGGCCTTGTATATAGTACGCCTTGATACCAGCACGATACTAGTAATATTATTTATAACTTCTACAGTACTAATGTAACTAACTGTATTAACGGCTTATAGGTTAATCACGTGCTTTATAGCGATTTGGAGTCAAAAGCCCAAAAATTACCCTCCTCTACTGTTGTACAGGTATAAATAAATACATTCATTACCGGTAGGCCTACTACAACAGTACAATACAGCAATGCAGTAGCATAACAACAATCAATTGATATAAAAGTTTATCTTATTAACTTACGACGACACATTGTGTAAAATAAACAGCAAAATAAACTTATTTGAGATTTAATTAAAACTTTAACTCCCTAAAAATTCACATACTAAGTCTATTTAAGACTCATGATAGAACAACTTTGTGTCCTTACGATATTATAATCGTACAGTCACTGGGACAACATGGCACATCAAGGTGTCTATAGAGATACAGAAGTTCCAATGGACGAGGAGTTCGGTTAAGGCAGTTAAGGAGAGCCGTGTGGTTTCTGTATGAAGATGGTGGGTTTGGGTTGTTGTTGGAGTAGTGGGTATACACTACACAATACGATACGACTATACAATACGTTAGCTACATTGTTTGTGATTGTGATATTCAACAACATTAAGGAAGAAACGAATGAGAGTATAGCTGATCTAACACAGAAGATCTCGGATCTCCAGCCAACATCCAAACCGGCACCCAGTTGCACAAATACTGCAGTTGACACCATTTCCATCGTCAACCACCCCAAAGTATTGGATGGTTCACTTCGCTGCGATAACACAGTACCTGGCGGCCCCTGGGTAGGAATACAGAGGCGAATAGATGGATCGGATAATTTCTTTCTAGGATGGTCTGAAGTTCGAAATACATCCATGGTTTCGGCGATATAGAAAATAACTTTTGGTTGGGACTCGATAACATCTATGAACTTACCAAAGACGGTGTTGCGCTGAGGATCGATCTTTGGTACCAAGGCGAACACAAGTACGCCGAGTATAATTACTTCAGTATTGGTGATTCTAATAGTAATTACAAGCTACAGATACCTTCATACAGCGGTACAGCTGGTGCCTCGATTCTTTAAGATAGTCCCGGGGTCACCTCAATGGATACGCGTTCACAATTAAAGATCCGATAACGATGTTCATTCCGTAACAAACTGCACCGTCAGATACAAAGGAGCTTGGTGGTATCATGCCTGCTCCAACTCCAACCTAAACGGCGTCCACGGGAGAGTTGGAGAAGAGGGACCTTATTGGTACGGTACACATTCACTCACCCTAACAGCCAAGTACCGATGGATAAAATAGAAATGAAGATCAGAGTTTAGCGAACTTACTACTGTATTGTTAACTGTTATCTATTAACCCTTTAGGTACTATGGATCACACAGGTGATCCATAAGTACAGTGGCGTAGCTGAGGGGGGGCCCAGGGCCCCCCCCTGTTGGCTTCAGGGGGGCGCCAAAATCGCGATGAATGAATAATATACTTTCAAGCTTGGTCGCTCCCATTTGAAAATTAATGTAAAATAGTTGAAAACTTTTTAATAAATACAGTACCTTCAATACATTCTATATCAATAAACTTTTAATTAATTCCCTAACACAATTTTTTGCCATTACATACAACCAGCTTGTAGGCTACTTATTGTTCATATAATCTCAACGTTCGTGTTGCTTGGAGTTTAGCCCCGTAACAGTTTATCTATTCAATCAATATATTTCTGCCACCAGGAGGGGTATCATCGGGATTATAAAGAAAATAAAAACTAGCACCTACAGGTACATATAAATATAAAAGGAAAGTACAAAATTTATATTATAAGAAAATTTTATATACATCAGTTCAGCACTTGCATATAAACTTTAACGGCACTTTTTAATGACTATGGTTTCATAGGCCTACCCGTTAGGACTTCTTACTGTAAAAGTATTCACTATGAAATCCTAGATCCGCCACTGTATGCATGTATATCGGGTTAACTCCTCCGAAACTATAGCTTGTCCGTCAATGAAAGGCAACCCCAGTATGTGGATAAAAAAAAATTCGAAAAAATCGAAAAAAATTATTAAAGTGTCTTTTTGTTATTCGAAAAATAACAAATTTATTTTTCTACTTCCTTCCAACTTATGCCTGTTGGCGGTTATAAATTCATTCGCTCATGCCAAAGCACGGGATGTGCCATTATGATTATGATGTACTCTGTCAAACATACTGTACTGTGTACCCTAGAAAATAGTCACACAAAAAGTTCAATTAATTTATTATGGGGGGGGCAAAATCGTGGCGCCCCCCCCCCCCCCCCCCCCCTACCACAAACATCAGCTACGCCACTGCATAAGTAGGTAAATCCTTACTGTTAGGCGACCGTGTAGTGGTCGGTAACAATGTTCAGTAGGCCACTGTCTGTACGTGACAGCAATGTAGGCCTGTCTGTCTGTGGTGTAAGAAACAAGATGTATGACATACGACAGTCTGTACTTCTATTCTGACAGTCTAACTATAATTATGTTACACAGTAAGCTGCACGGTACATAGGTGCTATATTATGTTAGGTCCTCATTCCTAGTATCCTAACATCACCCCCACACAAAATGATTTGTTATACTGTATGTATAATAAAGTTTTGAATTATGGGTATTCTACGTATCTCGAGTTTATCCACACATATAATTCTTCAACCAGTATATGTTGTTATATTTAGTTCGAGTTCGTATAATTATTGAATTCATCAAACAGTATATTGTTTCCCGCACTTCGCAATGTTTTTATTACTGGACCTTGACCTTGAGTCTGTCCCGGTTCCCGCGTTGCTGGATACTGAGATCGTCCCTGCGAAATAGGATCAACCGAAGTACCTTCCTGTGTGGATCCTTGGGTCGGTTCCATGATGTCACCACGTCCTGTTGCTAGTGGTAGACCGCCGGTTGGTACTCTTTTACCACCTCCAACACTGGGACCTGCTCCAGCGTGACGGCTCGTCGTAGTAGTTGGATTCGAATTGGTAACGG
>JAUCBJ010002770.1:0-13419 GCA_032718475.1 Nemertoderma westbladi | reverse complement strand
AATGCAGGTCTCACATATCAGTTCATCACCCCGAATCTAGTGTTGCGTTTTATTCACACAACTTTTATGATATCAACAGACCAACCACTTCATGCAAACGGGGTGTATGTAAATGCTACGCCGTAACGCCAACAACCAACGCCGACAACCATTATTAAAGCTAATTAATGTTATTTATTAATTGGGGGAAAGGAACAGGTTACAGTCGAAGGTTAGTCTAATTAAAACAATAAACGAGAGTTACGAACTCAGGTTACATTTTCATATTTGCTGTTGTCGGCAGTGGTTGCCAGTTGTCGGCCTAGTGTTTACAGCCGTGCAAACGCTACATCCTATTCATTCAATTGGTCCAAGGTCCGTCTGTAGCATTCCCGACACGAGAGTAGCACAAAGAACATTGCTGGACAGCTTGGAAATGGTTTAGTTTCGCTGTCTGTTCTCCTTTTATCCATTTTTTGTTTGTGTCTCGATAATGCAGAGGTTGCTGTGTATTTCTTATCGCATAAATTACATTCCACTACTTTTTTAATCGTCTCATTACTGCTCCCATATAATGTAACTACCATGAGAAAGAATAAGGCCCCTTTAAGGCTCTTAAAGTATTGAATTAACAAAACCTGCTACTGTATTAATAGTATTATGTACCGGTATTGGCTTTGGCTATTATTACTGTTGCTTCAATTCTTAATAATTTGATTTGCTGTACCTTCTGTTCTGCCTGACGCCAGACTGCTTTCGGTATAACTTGTATAATGAAACAGACAAGGCTGCAAGGGGAGGGTGATAATAAGGAATACAGATGCTGAGATATGGAATAATGGTAACCTGAACTTTTTCATGTTAGCAATATTCCATTCTCATTGACTCTGTGTTAAACAGGATTAACGTGATTGGTTGCTGCTTAGTAGGCCTAGCAGCTTTCTCCAACCACCTTGTTTTTACAAAATGGAATAAAGATAACTGGAAAAGCCACGATCTAAGCACCAGTCCCCCCCCCCCCCCCCCCCCCCCCGTTGCGACCCCCCCTTTCTGCAGTTAAGTGAAAATATTTGGCGACTTAAATATTGATGTTGAATAATTATTATTAAGATTAAAATATATTTGAATTCAATATGGAATTCGAAGAAAGCGAATTGTATTGAGTTAGTATTGACAGGTTAATCTCACAAACCAGTCTAAATTTACAGTAGCCTCATTCGCATTGTTCCAGGTTTATAAACTCCACCGTCTTCGTTCCAGGTTTAATAGACTCCGTCGTCTTCGGTTCAAGGTTTAATAGACACCACTGTCGCATTGCCTGTCTCGATCGCTTCGCACCATATCGTGCTTGCGTCTAATAAACTCCGTCGCCTTCCTGTCGTTCTGTGTTTTGTGGATTACCTCGATATACCTCGCCATCGTCTGATCGTTCTGGTTCCGTGTTTAATACTGTAATAGACTCATCGTATCGTTCTGGATTGAATAGACGCAGTTGTCCTCGATCGTTTCATTGTTTAAGTATAATAACTTAGACTCCGTCGTCTTCTCGGATTAGGAATTCGTAGAATCCGCCATCGTTCAGCAGTTCAGTGTTTTTAATCAAAGCCATAATTCTGGCACCAGCACCACGATCAACTATTTCAGAAGTAACAGACTCCATTAACAACACTCTGGTTTAAAAAATACAACAACTGAGGGCAACTTAAGGCTGGCACTGCCAGTTACAATTTGCCCTCAGTTGTAAGGTGGTTGCCCCCAGTTTGCCAGTGGCAAACTGGGCGCTCATCTATCTGACAGTTGAAAAAGACTGTACAGTTGGTATCAGACTATCTGACAATTAACGCTCCAGGGGTAAATCTTTCCTCCATGGGCTGTTACCTCTCTGACTTGACTGACAGCACAACAGCCCCTATAGTTAGCACCGGCAAAAATTAAATAAAGTTACAGTATAAGGTTTAAGAATTACCACACGTGGAATACACCACCGTGGCTAAGCATTTTCACTATAAAATATATACAAAACAAAAATTGAAAACCAAAACAAAATAAATAAAAATTGAAAACCAAAACAGAATAAAGGTAACAGAAAATACAAAACTTAATCAGTAAGAAAATTAAGGTATGTACACGTACAGTATAGCTATAAGGTTTGGGAATTAGCACCGTGACTGAGCATTTCCACTATAGATTGCTTAGATTTGCTTAGTTTTGCAGGGATGGTTACCTGGCTTCCTCGTTTCGCCACGTTTCTTTATCAGTCTTTTTTCTAGGTTGCATCCGGCTCGTCTGGCTAGCTCTACCTTGAATCCGAGCTGTTTGAACTGTTCCCTGTACTTCACGATGACTCTCTGCATTGCGTCCCCATACGGTTGGGGGGTAGTGAGAAAACCCCCATACGGTTGGGGGGTAGTGAGAAAACATATGTCATGACGTATGTACGTCACAACGTATGAATGTTTATCCCGTAGCCCTATACCAAAGTTTAAAGAAGAACTAAAGAATATGTTAGAAGAAATGGAGATCGGAGACACCAATCTAAGGAGTTACTTGGTACCATGCCACCCGGCGTGTGGGTATGTCTTTCCGCTACCGAAAGACCACAAGGATCCCTCCGAGTAGTGGGTGACCTGGGGAAATGGAAAAATGATACGTCCGATGAAAATGGTACGATAAATGGCACATCTGATAATTTCAGCGACAGGGACTGCTCCCGAATGGATAGGGAAATTATTAAATTCTATTTTAGAGCCATTATTAGAGCACATGGCTCATTTTGTGAGTGACTCGTACAAAGCCAAAGAGATGTTACCCAAGTTTAGTTTCGAGGAAGTGACCTTTATGGCGATGGACATCGCAGAAATGTATCTTTCAATCCAAGTTGAGGATGCAATTGAAGCGGTATCACAGACATTGTTAGAAAATGGTGACATACTCGATAAGTCAGGATATAGTATCGCACAAATATCAGGGATGGTAAAGTTTGTAATGCCGCATACTTACTCTCAGTTTCAACAGCATTTCTACTTATTACGGAAGGGAGTTGGGATGGGCGTTCCTGGAAGAAAAGCCCTCGCAGTATTGACCATAAATAGAATTAGACACGTCGACCTAATAAACTTACATTTAGCACTTTATTTCAAGACATTTGTCGACGATGGGCTCACCATTTTTGGGAGAAAACTGGAGATCGCAGAGATTGCGCGATTGGAGATCCCGCTCTCTACGCTCCTCGGCTCTCTCTCTATACTCCCTGGCAAACTCTCTCTCTCTCTCTAATAATGTGGTTCCCTCACTCAGTCGCCTCTCTAACTCTTTCTGGTCTAGCGCCGCAATTCTCAATCGACACGCCAGATTTATCTCCCGCACCCGTCTTGCTTTTGCTGAGGATGTAGCAGACTTATCGGTTGCGACGGACTCCCGTCGCCCCTCCGTCCTACTAACTTTCCCCCGCTTTCCGGGGTTCTCGCTGACCGATGAGACCGAATCCTCGGAACTAACCTCGGATTCCCCATCGTGCGGATCTGACCAACCCACTAACTTAACTCCCCGGGCATCAACTAAGTATGGCCCTATGTACACTACACCAGGCTCCATACCCCCACAGTTCGAACAGTTCGGTGGCAATCCCTCTTGCTCTCTCACCCGCCAACTCTCATTGCCCAAAGCGAACTAGATAGTTAAAATGTTTATTCGAATCACCTAGCTGCTTCTCTAGCTTCACCTGATCTAGTTTTGCTCCCTCCTTAGCTTCCTTTATCTGCTTCCTTGTTGCGTTGTAGGCCCGTCGGAGCCGGTCGCTGACTCCGACGTCCTTATCGCCGACATCCCCTCTTTCTCTCCGTGTCCAGCGTCGTACCGGCGGCCCCACCGTTGCCGTTCCGGTGGGCCGTCCATCGCCCTCGGCCTGTGGCTGGCCGTCGTGTGTCGACTCGTCTCTCCCTTCTCTCAACTCGCTCGTCCCTCTTTGTGATAGATGGCCGCCCTCCGCCTGGGCCGCCGGACCGTCTCTCGTCGGCGAATCTGGCCTCGTGGGTCGATACCGTCTCGCCACGGCCTCGCGGATCGTTAGGTTGTCGTCCAGGGTCCGTGGTGGTGTCGTCTCTCCTTCTTGGCTCATCTTTAACTTCCTCTCGGTGGCTAGCAGTCACAGTTCTCTACTTCTTACTTTAACACTACAGCACTAGGCCAGCAGATGATTTTAAGACTGTGACGGGATTGGATGATCCCGACCAGTTTGGTTTATGTACGCGTCAGCCGCACCGTGTGATGGAAAAAGAGAGTCTGTTGTTCCAGTATTGTTAATAATATAAATATGGTATACAATGTAGATACAATAGCAGATAGCACAGTTTACCGGTATGTGTGATAATATAGTTGGTGACGGCGGTGACGGTCTTAAAATGTCACTGTACTGCCATGACTGAGTGACTGAGTAAACTACTGAATGATATAGCACTGACATATACTACACTACCTTTGGCCGTGTTACTCAACTGATGCCCTGCTGTCCCCCCATTGGCCGACCACCTACTTCTCGCCTTCAGCTCTGCGGGGGTTTCCCCCCCCCCCCCCGCTGCTGTTACTTTCCTTCTCCCCGGAGGCTTAAGGGGGGGGTACACCCCCCCTCAGGTCAAAATTTTCATTTTTTGTTTTTTTATTTCATCTAGAGTAGAATTTAATGCGGATTTCAAATCTGGAAACGGCTTAGCGAGATCTCTTTTACTTCTCGAGTAATGGCTGGTTTTCCGTCTGTATGTCTGTCTGTCTGTCCATCAAAATATTAAAAAGGGTATAAAATAAGCAATCTGAAATGTTTACTGTTAGGATTTTTCATAATGTCGATGTCTGTTTTAATATTTGGAATTATCTAATCACTATGTCTGTATCTCAGTCTGTCTCTCAGTTTGTCTGTCTGTTTGTATGTCTGTCTGTCTGTCAACATGTCCGTCAAATTTTAAATAATATATATTTAATAGATATTTGTGAGTTTTGTATTACATACTGAACAGTTGTCTAATGGACTAGTTGTCTACTAGTAATAACAAATGTGAACCATCATATAACAATAGCTAGTAATTATTATTCTGGAAAACAACCATAAACTTATTTTTTTTTAATTCCGCAGGCTCTGAGAATAATTCACGTGCTGCGCGAAGTCTTCATGTGCAGCATGAACTTTTCATGTGCTGCGTGAAGGCTTCTCATTCTGATCAAAAAGCTTTCCGAGGTGCTTGATTGATTAACGTGCTTTATGAAGAATTTAAGGGCTACGTGAAACCTTCCCCTGCTGCGCAAATGTCTCACGTGCTGCGCGAAGGTTTCACGTGCTGCGCAAAGCTTAATGTTCTGTGTAAAGGCTTATTATAAAATTATGTGTAAATTTTTATATAACTTTGAATGTTTCTTAAGGTTATCTCATTATTCCATGACTATTTATTACTAAATGACGAAATAGTATGCGATCAAATCAATACGCCAAAATGAAATCTGTTCACGTGCTGCGCGAAGTGTTTTTTGGCAAGCACACTAAAATTATTTTAACAGGTTGTTAAAAGTGGGTAGGGGTTTTTTTGAACCAAATTTCATGAAATCCATTGAGAAATCACAAAATATGGATAGGGGATAACCAATGGGAAAAGAAAAGGAGATACCAGTACTGAAAATAGCGGGAACATTTGAAATATATTGTTCTTAAACTTTAAATGCGTTTATCTCGGAATTGTATTTTTCACATTCAAAATACTACTACTCAGCCATTTCTTAATCAATTTTCGAAATTTTTTTTTTGTTTGATTTCTTTTCGGATTTTGATCAAAAGTTATCGGTTAGAATTTTGAATTGTGCCATATTAATTTCTTGAAATTAGTTAATATCTATTAAGTAATAATTAATATTAGTTAATAATATTTAAAAAATATTTAAGACCTAAATAAAAAATGTAACCGATAAGTTTTGTGGAGCCGAGGATGCTGATTCAGAAAAATCAAGTTTCGAAAATTTTCGCCCAAAATTGTGAGACTAGTAGTGTTTTTAGTGAAATTAACAATTTCGCTGGTGGCCGCTAGAGGGCGACGCAAATTTGAAAATTTTTTTTTTGAACCCAATCTTTGGCCATATGTTAATCCCCCGAAAGGTATAAAATATACAAAATTACAGACAAGCAGAAATTATAGCCATTTGCAAAAAAGGTCCATAGGGGGGTGTACCCCCCCCTTAACCTCTGACCTCCATTGTGTGAGGCCCTCTGGGGTTTGTCGTCCCCGTTTATTGGGGGTGGTACGAGGTTGGTTGGTAATCAACCTCGTACTCCCCAATATTGCTTAAAGGCGCTCTTTCCCACTTTATGGGGGGTTGGTGAGGCGGAATTGAATCCGCTCACAAGAACTCTTATGAAATTTTTACTGATTCCATTGAATTCAGAACCATCACAAACCCGTATAACTCAAAAAACAAGGTGACACAATCAATTGATATATTTGATGGTTTTCAAAATTTGGTGCTAGCACCACATTTTGCACCCACATCCGAAAAATACAAGTTTGAGATGTCTAGTTCGATAATTATATTTTGCATTGAATTCAGAACAGACATAAACCTCTAAAACGCAAGAAATAAATTGTCACAAGTAATTTTATCTATTGAATGGATTTTCAAAATTTCGTGCTAGCACCAAAATTTGCACACAGCACCGAAAAATACAAGTTTGATACGCTTGGTGCAACTCGTATATATTTCATCGAATCCAGAACCCCAAAAAACCCCAATTGCGTAAAAAACAAATTTTGAAATAAGTCAATTTACAAAATTGACTTATTTCAAAATTTGGTACTGGCACCAAAATTTGGCACCCACCGAAAAAAACAAGTTTGAAATTTCTAAATCAATTTATATGAATTCAATCCAATTTCTAACACCAAAAAACCGGTGTAAATCAAAAATAGAGATGTTACAATTCATATTTAATGAAATTTAATTTTCGAAAAACGTCTCAAAAAAAGTGTCAAAAGTAGGGTTGAAAATGGTGATATAACTCGAAAAGTACCCCATATTTTTGAAAACGGTTTTCATTACTAGGAAGACAATAGATTTTTAGGAAAAGTCATAAAATTTCAGAATCCCAACTGCGTTTGTTTCAGAATTATAATAAAAACACCACGGGGAGGGGGTCATATTGACCCCCCCCCCCGGGTTTAATAGGGTTAATGTTTTGAATTATTCTTCTGGGGAAGAATATCTCCCAGATTCGGACGAAGATTATAATTTTAACTTGTCTGGTAATGAAAGTCCGGAAATCGAGGTTGATAAAATTCAGCATATCCATGCAATGACTCCTCCAACTCTAAACTCCAACTCCAACTCTACTTCCGATAAAACATCATCTAAGATTTTTGTAGTCAGCACTACAAACCACGGTTCAGTGCGAAGTTGGGATAAAAAGCAATATTGTTGTTATTGCGACGATTGTGCCTTCTCGAAATTACCTCGTCATCTGGAAACCGTTCATAAAAATGAACCAGATGTTGTTAAGTTAAGCTTAACAAATAAAAACAATCGTCGACTGTTACTGTGTAAGTTGAGAATGAGCTATGGAGCTAAAGAGTTATGGCCCTTGTCCTCATTGCTATGGGTTGTATTCGAAACGTGAACTTTGGAGGCATCAATGCCCTTTACGGAAATCCATAAAAACAAAGGGAGAAAGGGTGCTTACAAAGAGCAACATTTTACGACCAACCTCCAACATTCAATGCAAAAGTAATATCCTCCAAGAAATGATTGAGGAAATGAAAAGTGACGCAATAAAATTAGCCGTCAGGGGTGATACGGCAATTATGTCCCTTGTAGAACGAGAGTTGGTCAAAGCGGTACCTGGGAAAGATCAAAGTAAACATATAAGAGATCGCGCAAGGGAATTGGGCCGATTACTAATTCAACTCCGTTTAAATACCGGTGATTGCAATTCAAAATTAAAAGACTATATCACACCTGACCGTCTTCATGACATCATTACGGCTGTTAAGGATATTGCTGGATTTAACGGAAAGACACATCAGTACTTGACTCCATCCCTGGCACTTAAGATTGGGTTCTCCTTAGGGAAGTGTGCCTTAATAATAAAAGCTGATGCTTTACAAACATCCGATGAGGTCACATTAAGAACTGTAACCAACTTCCATGAGCTGTGTACTTTAAACTGGAATGTGTATATTTCATCACATGCACATAAAACATTATATCAACGGAAAAGAAACTTGCACGTTTCCTCGACTCTACCTACAGCCAACGATGTCGTAGTCATGACGAAGTACTTGCAAGACAACATAAAACGCCTAGAAGAAATTATAGAATGTGATGGAGCGGAAAACGAAAAGAAAAGGACCTGGTGCACATTAAACGAACTGGCTATGTGTCAGATTATAATATTTAACAGGAGAAGATCGGGGGATGTTGCCAAAATGTTATTATCAGATTTTGATAAACGATACAAAGCGACTGAAAGAGAAACCACCGACCTACAGCTCAGCAAACTAGAGAAGGAATTATGTAAGATCTTTGAAATTATAGAGGTGGTTGGGAAGAGAGGAAGGACCGTGCCAGTACTAATTACCAAAGTCATGATTCGTACCATCACAATATTGATCAAACACAGGCCAGCTGTTGATAACAACCCATACCTCTTTGCATGTGCCAACTATGGCAGTGAAATGTACATTAGAGGTCATGATGCATTGCGTCGTCATTCACAATTAGCAGAATTACAGGCTCCAAAAAATATGCGATCTACGAAATTACGGAAACAAATAGCCACCCATGCCCAAATGTTAGCCTTAAATGAACCGGAAATGAATTTGCTAGTTCGACACATGGACCATAACATTGCGGTACACAGACAATATTACCAACTCCCGGACACAGTGCCGAGAATAACAAAACTATCCCAATTGCTTCTGACAATGGAGAGAGGAAATATTTCAAACAAAGGAGGAATGCATCTACAAGATCTTGTTGATGGCGATTTACTGAGTGGTTAGTTTTAATTATTAATAATCTATTTCAAATATTCAAAACCCAATTTTTCTCAGTAATATTTTAATAAATGAATATTAATTTATTCGATTTAAATAAAGTTGCACCATATTTCACGCCGACTCGAGTGGGTAGAAACTAGAGTCTGTACGTGAGATATGGGTACTTTATTTAAATCGAATATGTCGTTTTATTTTCAAGTTTCGAAGTTTTACAAGTTAAAAATCATATATTATACCGGTCCGCAGTTCGGAAGGTCTACAGGTAAACGACCAATGTAGATTCTGCTGTCTGGCGAGCCTACAGGCTGCATAAGTAGGCCATAATGGCCTAGTAGGCGCGTACAGAATGTATGACACTCTACAGTATTCGCGGTACGGTACCGGTAATGACATGTATAGCTTGTGCTGTGATGAATGACTTACAATAAGGCCTAATTTATCGTGACAGTAGAATACGGTACAATCATACCGAAAGAATACTGCTACTTTATTTCACGCCGTGAGATATAGCACCCCATATCCCATCATTGTGTTTACTTTATTTCACGGTGTATTTCAAGCCGACTTGAAAATATAATACATATTTTAATGAATAATCTAACTAACTTCAATAAATTAGGAAAGAAGTAGATGAATCTTAAATTGTTACTTTTTCGCCCGAATATACACGAAAATCGGGAGAAAAATGAGTACTGTTTTCCCCAAGGGAAAAGTAACATTGCATTAATTATTAAAAACATAACAATCTAACTTTTTCATCAAGTTCTACAGATATGAAATGCGTTAATCAGCGGACAAAGATTATATCTTAGATTATATCAGATCAAATAAGATTCGAATTTACAAAAATTTGCTGCTGCGACCGGACCGAAAAATCGACTCTGTTTGATCGACAGACCAAAATATAATAATTAAATTTGTTAATTTATTATTTTAGAGCAAAGTTCGAATGAGGAAGAAGAAGGTCATAGCGAAAAAGATAGTCAAACCACAAAACGTGTTGAAAACTTTCTTGAAACAGCCAGTAAAAGTTAGTAGATAAATAAATATATAAATTGAATAATGTATAATAATAATACAGTATAATATTATTCTTATTAAAAGAAAGGATAGGCCTATTCGATAATTCGGCTATTGACCTTTGTTTATTGTTTTGTGAAATAGTAAAACATAGTAAAAAATATGTTTCGTTAGTGTCAATGTAATCTGGACTTTCGCTTAATTAATTGACAATTAACATTGTCATTCGCCAAAGAGAAACATAAAACAGGGAGGCGGTGGCAAATCTCACTTGACGCAAATCATATCTCGGCAAATTATATATCATCTCAATGTAAATTATCAATTATGAAAGAAGGTTACTTGTGGTACGTTATTCTAACCAAAAAACTACTCAATATGAATGGATACAGTTTTATTTTTGAGAGTGATCAGCTGTTAGTAATCAGTTGAATAGTGTCTAACCTTCCTCCATCATATTTCTTGAAATTTGAAATTTTAAAATACGCCGTCGACACAGACGACCACGAATCTTAGTTTTGCCTCTTAATTTATTCAAGTGTATTAAAAGCGAATTAATATGCCTATTTCAAGCGTAGTGAGTTTTGTCTAATTCATCAAATATTAAATTACATGTATAATTATTATTTCAAAGGACGGAAACTTACAGTGCGGCGGATGTGGTCGGAAGCAGAAAAGAAAGCACTAATGGACCTAAAGCATAAAGTGGGCCTTCGGATGCCGGGGAAGGAAGACATAGAAGACCTTAACCCTATTAGTACCGGGCTATAAAATGTTGTACAAATACCGGGGGGGGGGGGGGGGTCATATTGACCCCCCCCCCCTACTACTAATCTACAAATATTTACGAAAACGTCTGATTTTTTTGTTTGTGCGTAGGTATCACTTGTCTAGATCCGACCGAAAAAAAAATTTTCGAAAAAATGTACTGGGGTGGTTATATTGCAGCACCAAAATTACAAGTAGTGCACAATTTTCACTAAATTTGAAAGTTACATTTTCAGCTAATTATTTTTCAATACAGGTTTTCTGGGGTGCAAAATACATTGGAAAATATTAAAAAATGATATGATTACTATAAATGGCTGTTTAGTCCTCTCTGGGTAGGAAAAAAATGAAAAAAACAAGTAACCAGCACTTTTCAGTTAGAACACAAAATTTTTAATTCACTTATACGATGCTATAAATTCACATTTTCAGGTTTTCGAGGGCGCTGATTCTAATGGAATACTTGTATTTTTTGGCGTAATTTGGCAAATTTTGGTGCTAGCACCAAATTTCGTACCCATCACCAAAAAGTACAAGTTTGCGATGTCCAGTGCTGTTTTTATTGATTCCATCGGATTCAGGACCCTCATAAACCCGTATAACGCAAGAAACAAGGTGATACTATCTACTTATCAATTTGCATATTTTTCAAAATTTGGTGCTGTCACAACAATTTTCACCCACCGGCGAAAAATACAAGTTTGAGAACACTTATGAAATTTTTACTGATTCCATTGAATTCAGAACCATCACAAACCCGTATAACGCAAGAAACAAGGTGACACAATCAATTGATATATTTGATGGTTTTCAAAATTTGGTCCTAGCACCACATTGTGCACCCACATCCGAAAAATACAAGTTTGAGATGTCTAGTTCGATAATTGTATTTTCCATTGAATTCAGAACAGCCATAAACCTCTAAAACGCAAGAAATAAATTGTCACAAGCAATTTTATCTATTGAACGGATTTTCAAAATTTCGTGCTAGCACCAAAATTTGCACACAGCACCGAAAAATACAAGTTTGATACGCTTTGTGAAACTCGTATATATTTCATCGAATCCAGAACCCCAAAAAACCCCAATTGCGTAAAAAACAAGGTTCACACAATAAATTTACAAAATTGACATATTTCAAAATTTGGTGCTGGCACCAAAAATTGGCACCCGCCGAAAAAAACAAGTTTGAAATTTCTAAATCAATTTATATGAATTCCATCCAATTGCTAACACCAAAAAACCGGTGTAAATCAAAAATAGAGATGTTACAATTCATATTTAATGAAATGTAATTTTCAAAAAACGTCTCAAAAAAAGTACCAAAAGTAGGGTTAAAAAATGGTGCTATAACTCGAAAAGTACCCAATATTTTTGAAAACGGTTTTCACTACTAGGAAGAAAATAGATTTTTAGGAAAAGTCATAAAATTTCAGATTCCCAACTGCGTTTGTTTCAGAATTATAATAAAAAAACCACGGGGGGGGGGGGTCATATTGACCCCCCCCCCCCCCCCCCGGGATTAATAGGGTTAAACTGCGCCACCCAAAAACCCTCAAAGATCGGAGCTGGAGGGTTATTAAGGACTACTATAGGAACAATAAAAAATGTTTCATTTAAACAAAATGTATTCTCAATATGTAGCTGTATAAATAAATACGTAAATAATAGGAAATAAGTTTCAATAATATACAGTATTAGTGCGTTTAGGTCAAATATAACCTTTGCAGCTGAAATATCTGTGCAATTTCATACAGTAGTTTTAGTTTTTTTATACGAAATTTTGACATAATTTTGTAACATTTAATACCGGTACTTCCTCAAGTAATTTTTATATTTTCTTCCGTATAGTACCCTACATACAGTACCCGATGTTATTGTTATATTATGGGTGATGTTATCTTGTAGTGTAGTGTGCTGTATAGTTGATAAATTATGAATTAAATATTAAATTATTGCATATTATTACATATTGTTTACTCAATATGTACTGTAGCTATACACTATATATAAATATTTTAAATAATAGGAAATAGTTTTTACTAATAATATAGTTAGGCGTTGACATTAAATTAATTCAAGTTAACTGAGATTAGATTGATTTATTGATTATGTACAATGGAAAGAGTGTACAACTAGGTTGGCCTCTGTTAATAATACCATTTAAATAAAGCACATGGACCTGTAGTGGTTTACAGGCTTATGCAGAAGTACTTACTAACAGGAAATGACAGACTTGTATTAGCAAGTACATATGTAGTTTAGGAAGTGTCAACATTTATTTACGATTGATTAGCAGGTAGGCTAGTGTAGTAGGCCTATTAGTTCGGTGTTTAGTGTTCTCTGAAGATGGCCCTAGAGGCAGAAATATATTAGAAATAGTAAGAAGATGATTGTTTTAGAAACGAGGGTAGACCCCAAACTCAGACCTCTGGTCCCATTCCGTAATGTTTGAACATACCCCTCTGAAGTCGGCTTGCAGGTATCTCAAGAACTTTCACAACACCTTGGGGTCATTATATCCATCGCTGCAGTGTCATGCTGTCATGGGTCTCATATCCAGTAGATACGAATTTAATCACCGTGGGGATGATGCTGTTTACCCAATCTCTTAAATAGGGGGGGG